>CAUYLG010054160.1:0-127639 GCA_963573385.1 Cacajao melanocephalus | reverse complement strand
TTTACATTTCCTTAAGTTGATTTTACCTTTCTCTGGTGCCTCTTTGAGTAGCTTGATAATCTTCTAAATTCTTTTTTTCTAGCAATTTGAAGATTTCTTCTTGGCTTTGATCTGTTGCTGAAGAGCTAGTGTGATTTTTTTGGGGGGATACTGTAGAACCTTATTTTGTCATATTACCAGAATTACTTTTCTGGTTTCTTCTCATTTGGGTAGACTGTTTCAGTGGAAAGATCTAGAATTCAAGGGCTGCTGCTCAGATACTTTTGTGCCATAGGGCAATCCCTTGATGTGGCACTTTACCCCTTCCCCTAGGGATGGGGCTTCCTGAGAGTTTAACTGTAGTGAGTGTTATTGTCCTTCTGGGTCTAGCCACCCAGCAGGGCTACCTGGCTCTGGGCTAATGCTGGGGAATTCCTGCAAAGAGTCCTGTGATGCAATCTAACTTCAGGTCTCCCAGCTGTGGATACCAGCATCTGCTCTGATGGAGGTGGCGGCAGAATGAAGTAGACTCTGAGGATCCTTGGTTGTAGTTTTGTTTAGTGTGCTGGTTTTCTCAGTGCTGGTTATACTAGCAGTGAAGTTGTCATGTGGACAGACTCAGGACCTTTGGTTAGCTAGGGTGTTGCAGGCAGTGGAATTAGCTGTTTTCTCCTTTGGAGCAGGGTGGTTCTGTTATGAGTTGCTCTAATGGCTTGAGTTGGTTGGTCTCTAGCCAGGAGGTGATTTTTTCAATACAGCATCAGCTATGGTAGTGGATGGGGTATATAATCTTGCTCTGTGTTGGCCAGGGGAAGTACTTGGGTTATTCAGGCAGTGGGTGGGGCCACAGATGTCCCAAGCATTGATGTCTTTTGTCTTTAGCTACCAGGGCAGTAGAGAAAAATCACATGAGGGCAGGGTTAAGCAGGTTTGAGCTCAGATTCCCCTTGGGCAGGGCTTGCTGCTGTCACTATGGAGGTTGGAGGGATGGTTCTGAGTCCAATGGGGTAATGTTCCCAGGAGGATTGTGGCTGCCTCTGTTGCATCATACAGATCACCAGGGAAGTGGGGGACAGCCGGCAGTGACAGGCCTCACCCACATCCCCCACAGCCAGCAAGGCCAGTCTTATCCCTACCATACCCCCACTACGGCACTTAGTTTATATCCAGGCAGGCAGTGAGCAGAGCTGAAATCTTGCCCCAGGCTACAAGCTTCCCCCGAGAAAGCAACCAGGGCTCTTAGACCTTGCCCCTCCCTTCCTACTCTCACCTTCAGCTGCAGCTTCTGTGCTTATATCTGCACTTCCCATTCATTCCCATGGATGATGTTTAGGAAAATTTGTGTTCAGTCAATATTATTACATAGCTAGAAGCTTCCTTCACCCTGTGGTCCCTCCCCAATTCCACTGGCTGCATTCCACTCCCCAAGGACTTCTGTGAGTTAAGGCCAGGAATGGCTTCTCTGGATTCAAACTGATGACTGGGTGTGCCTACAGGGCTCTTCCCACAGCTTCCTCCACTTTTATATTTTGCTTAGCTCCATAAATCCATTTCAATTCTAGGCAAGGTTAAATCTTTCTCCTATGATCTGGATTTTCTCAGGTTCCCCAGTGAGAATATATGTTCAGAGGCAAACATATTCCCCTCTTACACTTTGAGAGCTCAGTTTTTCAGTTGTCTTGCAGCATCTGCAGTGGCAAGCCGCTTCTTGTGAAGGATCTGTAAATTCTTTGAGTTTTCCTAGTATGTTCCTACAGTGGTTTTTGTAGCAAAAGTTCACAATGTGAGTCTCCACATGCTGTTCTGTCTATCCAAGCAGGAGCTGTATGTTAGACCTGTCTCCTGCCTGCCATTTTTCTCATTCTGTCTCTATCCTTCCACCATTTTCTTACCAGTCTGCTTGACCCTACAATCCATTTCTTCTAAAATGCTAAACTTTTTGCTCCTTTGTCTTTTTATTATACTATACTTGAACATTTTCTATAGTCAACAAATCCAACCAGTGTACTTTTAAACCTGAGTTCTGCTGGAGTAAATGTTTCCAAATACAAATCTTAGTGCCACTAAAAACTTTTTTTTTTTCCCAGACAGGGACTTGTCTTTTGTTCAGGCTGGAGTGCAGTGGTGTAATCACGGCTCACTGCTGCCTCAACCTCCCAGCTCAAGTGATCCTCTCATCTCAGCCTCCCAAGTAGCTAGGACTACAGGCATGTGCCACCAACTCCTGGCTTTTTTTTTTTTTTTTTTTTTGTACAGATGGGGTATCTCTGTGTTGCCCAGGCTAGTCTAGAACTTTTGGGCTCAAGCAATTCTCTTGCCTCAGCTTCCCCAAATGCTGGGATTATAGGTGTGAGCCACCATGGCCCCCACTAAAAAAATATTTTAAGTTTTTTATTTTTTTATTTTTATTTTTTAATTTTTGAGTCTCATTCTGTCACCCAGGCTAGTGTGCAATGGCATGATCTCAGCTCACCGCAACCCTCCAGCTCCTGGGTTCAAGCAATTCTTGTGCCTCGGACTCCCAAGTAACTGGGATTACAGACATGTGCCACCATACCACATATTTTTTAGCAGAGATGGGGTTTCACCATGTTGGTCAGTCTTGTCTCAAACTCTTGGCCTCAAGTAATCCACCTGCCTCAGCCTCCCAAAGTGCCAGGATTACAGATGTGAGCCACTGTGCCTGTCCGAAAATACTTCTAACGTTCAGTTTCAACTTGTCTGTGTTGCTTTTCAACCCATTTACTCATGATTGATCAAGCAGACTGTCATGCTGCACATGTCATTACATGAATTAAAGTTGTACTGTATAGCTGTACTATTGGTCAGCATGTTTTCTCATTCCTCACATTGGTTACTCCAGACTTTTATAACTACCCTCAAGCTACCTTAAAAAATATCCAATTTCCTCACCTAGTAAATCAATTCCACCATGTGTTAATGATTTGAAATTATGACATAAGGTAGACCTCAATCTCTCAACCTTCAACCTATTATTTACCACATTTGTATACATGTCCCTATATTGAACTGAATTTAAAAGTCTTGCATAGTGGTGTGTACCTGGAGTCCCAGCTACCTGGGAGGCTGCGGTGGGAGAATCACTTAAGTCCAGGAGTTAGAGGCTGCAGTGATTTATTATCACACCACTGCACCCCAGCCTGGGCAACAGAGGAAGACCCCATCTCTTAAAAAAAAAAGTCTTTATCAAGCCCCTCAGTTCCTAAGGTAAATTATTTTACACTACAGCTAGCTAGGAAGAAATGGAGAAGAAAAATAAAATGGTGGAGAGGATAACATCACCATTCTGTCCAAATCTCTTCTTAGCACTTACTGATTATTTTGTATGTGTGTTATAAGTAGAATTTTTGATGCCACAAAAGAAGTAGCACTCAAATATAAATTTCCTCAGCAAGGCAATTTACTTCTATAGAAGGGTGTAGCTCACAGATGGAACAATGGTGAGTGCACACCTGGACAAAGAGTGGAAGGGGCACTTATGCCTGATGGAGGTCACCTCTCCTGCTGTGTCTTTCCCCTATTGGCCAGGGTTAGACTGCACAGTCTAGTCTAGTCCAATTGGCTATTTTTAAGGGAGCAAGGATACTAGCTGGAGTGGCAGGGTGGGTAGTTTGGTGGGAAGGACAGTTATGGGCAGGCCAGAGCAGGTAAGCAGGAGTCAAAGTAGGTGACTGGAGCAGGTGACCAGGATGAGTCAGGACAGGGCAGAGGACCAGGGGAACAGATGTGAACTACTGATTAGAACTGGTGGAAAAGGTTGTTTACTGAAACTACAAGGAAGTTAAACTTTAAGACAGAGAATTAAACAAGAGAGCTGAACATACTGATACTGATTCCTTGAAGAGAAACTTGGGGTTCACTATACCTAACGTGCACATTTCCATCCCTACTCTATGGCACTGAGGATGCTTTCACCTCCAACAGTTTTGTTTCTGAGGACCCCTTTCAACCCACTGGAGTCCACCTGGCCTGATTAAAGAGCTGGAAATGATAGGAAACTTTTTTAAAAAGCTACCTCTAATGGCTACAGGAGTATAAAAGCCCCAGACCCCTTGCCCCGGGAAGCATCAACTCTGAGGTGTGGCTTGTAACCCCCAGCTCCCTGTGGGATGAGGCTACAGCTCCCCTCCGTGGGACTTTGCCTTAGATTACCCACGTCTGCTTGGCTTCCTCCCCTCCCTGGCTGCTGCTTTACTCCATTATTGGTCTTCACTGAGAGCATTTTCTTAATAAATCACTTGCACACTTCTGGGGAATCAATCTTAAAACAATTAGGTAATAAATATTAGTGGGACTGAAGAAACTGAACTTAGCCAAACAAGTTTTTCAAGGTGTGTTGTTGCATTAAAATAGCTTTTGACGATTTTATATTACCTTTCTAAAAATTTGAATGTTGGGCCTGGAGAGTAATTTTTGGTTACAATTCATAAAGTCTAGGAAATTCAATTGCAATCGTTTTCTGAAATGCATAGGTTTCCTAACACTTATAAACCATAGATAAAATTGTATGAATAACTTTAACACAATATTATTGTCCAAACAATTTGTAGTTGTGCTCCACACTGGTATTTTTAATTTTATCATTTTAAGAGAATTAGTAAGGTTATAGAAATTGTATGAGCAGTTTCTGAGGTATCTTGTTGGAGATATGGAAAGATATACATACTATCTTTTTATAAACTCATCCTTTCTTTTCCAAAGAAGAAAAATAAAATGCTGAATTCTCTTTCCCCTTTCATCCTCTATCTCTTTCCCCTTCCATCCTCCCTTGTGACTGTCCTGGTCATGGAATATTACCTCTCAGCTCCAAATTCACCCCTTTGCCTGCTCTGTGATAAGGGAAGTGGGCCTTATAAATATTTCTCCTTTGACAGCCAGCTCAATAAACTTTTCGGTAGAGGACACTGGAGGGACGTGGGAAAAGGAAGGGGATTTCTCCTCCTAGTTCTGGTGTGCTCCTCTTGTGGTCCTACTTGTGTTCCTGCGGAGTGGCTGACATTCAGTGGCAGTGGCCCCACAGCTAGCAGCAAGAGTCACCTGCTCACGCTGGAGTTTAGTGTACTCCCACGGGCAGCTGGTGTGTTTTCACAGGCACCTGGTTCATTTCCTGGTGATTTTCTGATGACTCAAGAGTAACCCACCACACACACAGGCAGCTTCCAGGAAACTTTTTAGAAAATCTACCTCTTGGCTTTCCAGGAAGTCAATGATTTCCACCTTCTATCCTCCTCAGCAGCTTCCCGGTGAATGCCTTTGGTATTCTAGTGGATGGTTCTCTGCCTACCAGCCTCGGCCTCATCCCACTGTGTTTTGACAGCCACAATACAGTGAATTTCTCTACAACTGAGTGGACTTCAACCACACCTTGGCCAGCGAGGTCTGAATCCAGCTGTGGGAAGAACATCCCCCTCTCAAGTTTGTTCCTTCCTTGGGTACCCATTCTCAGCCCTAGGGTGTCTTTACGAGTTCTTTTTTCCCTCCTCTTAGACAATTCCCTGTTACTCCATTCCTGCGTTAATAATTTTTTATTATACTGGTCTTTCTTTGTTCTGTCTCCTGATGGGGCCCTAACTTATATAATGACTAAGCAATGCAAAATACTGAAACCTTCAAAAATTGCTAGTCCTGTAAATGTGTGAGTTTTTTAATGAAGGTTTTTTTTTCTAAAAAAGGTATTTAAATAGGCCGTGCCTTTTAAGTCTCTTTTTTAAAAGTTGTTCTTCCACTCTTTAAATGGTTTTCAGTTTGAGACAAAAAAAGTTGCCAACTCTAAGAGTGACAGCTCTGACTTTTTATATGGTTGATATAAAACCCAGAGCTGTCTCTCTTGGAGTAACTGCCTCGCGCTTGGCACTTTACAGACAACACATTCGATTCTCAGAAAGCTCAGCAAGACCCACACCACCATCCCTGTGGTAGAAAAAAGGAAACTGAGGCTCAAAGATGGGATGTTACATTGCTGGTATGTGCTGGTAGGTGGATCAAAAAAAGCCTCTTGACTGCCTCTCATAGTGTCTCATGTAGACACAAAATAAAACCTTTCAAATCTTTAGTAATTTGATTAATTAGTTCCTTCCTTTATTCCCTAATACCAGTTGGATACTTCCTATGTTTCATGATAGGTTAAAAAACAAAGGCTGAAGGAGTTTTCATGTCAAAAGCACTTTTTTCTTAACCACTTGGCCTTGACGTTGCATTGCACTTTGCCCTATCAAAAAGGCCCTGAATTCCCAAGCAAGCCTGTGCAGGAAGTGACATTTTCCCCTAAAGTTGTTATGGGCCACTTCCTGCTTGCATGCTTTGCAACACTTTGTATTGATTTGCCCAGTTTTTCTGCCCCCTTTTAGGTCCCTGTGACTTGGGACTCTGTCTCAGCCTGTCCCCTCGGATACTGCTCCATTTGGGGGCTGCTCGTTCCTCTTCTGACCTTTAGCTCTTCCCCTTCACCATTTTGGCTTCTTCAACCATTCTCTAGATCTGCTTCTGCTGTTCCGTGTTTCATGTCCCATCACCACTGCTGAGCCTGCCTCCCTAGCCACAAAGGGGTATGGGGGTGGGCAGGAGTTTTTTCTAAGTGAAGAATGTCTGTTTCAACAAGGCACAGATTTGGGGGCAGCTCTGATCTACACTGAGGCACAAGCAAGACAATATCTTTATGAAAGCAGCTCTTCTGGCCTCTCCTATTGCCTCCAGCAACCCATGTTGTTATGTCTTCCCAGAATACTCTTCTCCCTTGCCCATGTCGTCTTCTCTTCCTCATAAGTCTGATCCTTTACCCCAGCTATCTGTCTAAATTCTATTCACATTTTATGTTTAACTGTAACATTAACTTAGAGATGGACCCCCACTGAACCCTCGCTGCAGTGCTGAACTGTATTGGCTGATTCTTTGCGTCAGGAATTAGGAGCATCTGGAGTCCATGGACTGTGTTGGATTAGTCTGTATACACCAAGGCTTAGCGTTGTGTGGCATGGAAGTCCCTTAATACAGATTTAAGGAGAGAAAATGGGAGGGAGGAAGAGGAAAGAAGGCAGAAAGAAAAGACGGGGAAAGGGAGGCAATGTATCTCTCTCTCTCTGGGCATTTTATAACATTTTACCAACTGAAGTAAATTTATCATCTGACATTTAGGATATCTCCAGAAAAAAAGTTTTAGGTGGCTCTTGGCTGAGCCTCTGTTCTAGCCAGTGACTTCACTCAGAGACAGAAGGAATAACTCCACCACCATTGCTGCCATCACAGTAGAAATAATATCAAACAACGAACATTTAGCTCTTGTTAGGTACCAGGCTCCACACTAAGCAACTTCTATGCATTATCCCATTAATCACCACAATTGCCCAATGAGTGGATACTGCTCCTCTTTTCACATAAAGAAACTGTAGTGTAGAGATGTGAAGTGACTTGCCAAGGTCACACTGCTTATCGATAGCAGTATTAGGATATGAAATCAGGCTGTTACCCACCCAAGTCAAACTTATAACCATTACACTATGGTGCTTCTCTAAGGAAGTGATATATGTTTTCCTGTCCAGAAAGGCCCACAAGATAGCAGAGTGGATCCTAAAGAGAGAGACATAAAACTTTGGTCAATAAAAGGTATTTAATGAAAATTAAGACTATAGTGAGATATCATCTTACAGCACTCAGAATGGCTATTAAAAGTAAAAAAAAATAACCCCTGTTGGTAAGGATGCAGAGAAAAGGGAATGCTTATACACTGTTGGTGGGAATGTAAATTAATACAACCCCCCCTGGAAAAGAGTAGGGAGATTTCTACAATAGAAATAAATATAGAACTACCATTCAGTCTAGCAATCCCATGATAGTATCTTCCCAAAATAATTACATTAAAAAGATACTTGTAATTGTAGGTTTATTGCAGCACTATCCCCAACAGCAAAGACTTGAAATAAAACTAAGTGATCATCAATGGTTGGATAAAGAAAATGTGTATATGTAAAATGGAATACTATTCAGCCATAAAAAATGAAATCGCATCTTTTGAAGCAATGTGGATGTAGCTGGAGGGCGTTCTCTTAAATGAAACAATTCAGAAAGTCAAATACCACACATCCCCACTTATAAGTAGAAGCTAAATAATATGCACACATGAACATAGAGTGTGGAAAGTAGACACTGGAGACTCAGAAGTGTGGGAGAGGTGGAAGGGGGGTGAAGGCTGAGAAATTACTTAATGAGTACAATGTAAATTATTTGAGTGATGGTTACACTAAAAGCCTGGACTTCACCACTGTGCAATATACCCATGTAACAAAACTGCACTTATACCCTTAAATTTATACAGATTAAAAAATATGTTTAAAAATCCACAAAACACAAATGCATTAACATGTGCCAACATTTCTTTATAGAAGCAAAATGAAAGTCACTCAGAATGAAATCTGACTGCTTATTTGAGTGAGCTGGGGATGGGAAAGTGGGGAGCAAGAAAAGCAGAAGCAGCTGATAGAGTCGTTTGCACAATTTCCCTCTAAATTGAAACAACAAATAATAAAATGGCTATTGCACTCAATTGGGAGCATCAAATAGAGTATTGTAAGGTAAATGTAATAGCGAGGCTCTTGAGCAGAATCAATTCCTCAAAAACCAGGAGAGGTTTTTCCTCGGGTCACAATGCATGTCCTCCACTAAACAAGGCCCCCATATACTAAGTGAGGGAAAAAAGCATTAGGTGGAGAAGGCACTTTCAAAGAGAGGGCAATTGAATTTTGAACAGCAATGAAACAAGCTTCACAAGAGTTGGTTTCAAAATTAAATGGTTTGTATGACGATCGCTTTGACTCTCAGTGCATCAAAACATAAAATACTATTTTACATGCATTTCCACAGCCCATTTCTCTGTAATACCTCACTGCTTTGACAAGCATGTTATCTGAGAAGGAAATCACATACAAAGGGATGTGGGCTGCCTGGGGACCAGTCATATAGGAGTCCTTGTGACTTCCTTAAGATTATTCAAAATCAGTGCAAAGAAATGTGTCTTGCCTCTTTCCTCTAAATCTTGTCTGGAATCTCTTGGAGAGAATTTGCAGCTTTGAGTCCTCAGCCTGGGAAACTCTTTACCTTGGTTCTGCATATACTAAATTTCAGAATGGGTCTACTCTCAGATTATTCTCCGTAATGATCACTTGTTGGCTGACAGGCCATTTTTCATTTATTTAGATGTAAGTAGAAGGCAGTAGGACACCAAAAAAAGCATCTACTTCTCACTCCCTGTCCTCAGATAAGACTATACATGAAGTATTTATGGTACATTGTTTGCAAAAATGACCACAATCCTTTATCCTTCCCTGTATGCATACTCTTTATACTGTGGCTTGCAGCTTCTCCCATCAAGAGACAAAGTTTAGTTCATCTGCCTTTGAGTCTTAGTCTTGCTGCAACCAATAGAATGTGGTAGAATTGACAGGATGCTGATTCTGAGCATGAGTCACAAGAAGACATGCACTCTTCCATCCATTTTCTTGGTCCTTGCCTTTGCCATATGAGTAAGCCTTTGCCATATGAATAAGCTTCTTCCTGACTAAAGGTTGAAGGGCCATCTGTACTAGACCAAGTAAACCCAGTTGTCTCATTAAAAGCCTCAGCAATATGAAAAGCCCAACTTGAATCAATAAACCTGTCTACTTCACCTTCAGCTCATCACAGGTACATGAAGGAGGCCAGCCAAGACTAGAACTTTTCAGCTAAGTCCCACCTAAATTGTTGACTCCAATCATGAGAGGAAACAAATGACTGGTGTGCTAAGCCCCTAAGTTTTATGGTTTTAAAATGCAAAATAGCTAACTGTTACATCATGTCAGTATCAATTCTGTTATTGGGAGGAAATTCTGATAACCATCCCTCTTCAACACCAACAGCTGAGAGAGGCCAGGTTATGTGCTAGTTGAGTCATCAGGGGCTCAATTTCAATGGCTCTGGAGCTAAAATTGGATGACAAGAGAAAGAGAGCTCAGAATACTCTAAGCCACATCATATCCAGTTGTAAAATATGAGGCATAAACATGATATGTGAACACCAAATACCAATGAATATTCCAGAGGGCGAGTTAGGGTCACATATATGGGAAACAGACAAAGTGGAAGACAAAGAAAGGTTGATTCTTTTTTTTGAGACAGAGTCTCACTTTGTTGCCCAGGCTGGAGTGCAGTGGTGCGATCTCCACTCACTGCAACCTCCGCCTCCCAGGTTCAAGCGATTCTTCTGCCTCAGCCTCCTGAGTAGCTGGGATTACAGGCATGTGCCACCACACCCTGCTAATTTTTGTATTTTTAGTGGAGATGGGGTTTCACCACGTTGATCAGGATGGTCTTGAATTCCTGACCTTGTGATCTACTCGCCTCAGCCTCCTAAAGTTCTGGGATTACAGGTGTGAACCACCGTGCCCAGCCAGCAGATTCTTTAGTAGCTACCTCTTACACTGGTTGTGTTGGTGTATGCACCATGAGAACAACCACTGGGCATGCCTGCTCACCAGGATCTAGCACACAGGAGGAGCTCAGGGAATATTTGTTGAGTTAAATACATGGCCTGACAATTCATGAATACTTATGACTTATCTTTCTGCATCTGCTGCTAAATAGATAGGAAGCATGGGTCTTTCTTCCTAGGAATGTCACTAAATAGTCATAGAAACCCTTAATTTTAAAAAGTTAAATATATATAATATATAAATAATGCATGCATCATATGTATGTTAATTTTTAAAAGTATATGTTACATTTTAAGGTATACTTCATAGATTTTATAGTACACAGTTTTAAAGTATATATTATGGATATATATAAATTATATATATTATATATGTTACATAGCTCTTTGTGTTGGTGTCATTCTGATCATTTAGTAAATAATCCATTTCACACTGTTAGTAGTCTTATGAGGTAGGCATGAACTTTATATTTTCCCCATGAAGCACTGAGGCATGGAACGTTATACAGTTTACCCAAGGCACAAAGTTGACAAGTGGCAGAGCCAGCAGTCCTGCTCTCGAACCTGTGTTCTAAGAGCTCCTTATGCTGCTGCCTCTCTTAAAATCATCTCTGTTAACATAGAAGTGCTTTAGAGATTACCTAGGTCAAGTCCTTTCTACAGAGAACATTTCAGCATAGGAAACTTACATGACTTTCTCAATGTCATGCAATTAATGAAGAGTCTGGACCAGAATCCACATCTCCTGACACAGGTTCCTTTTCCTCTATATCACACTGAATATATAAAAAGCTTTTTAATGGGCATCTTTATTTCCATAAGGATTTGAAATTTTGAGACATCTTGGACTCTAAATTTCTTTTTTCTTTTTCTTTTTTCTTTTTTTTTTTTTGAGATAGAGCCTTGCTCTGTTGCCAGGCTGGAGTACAGTGACACGATCTTGGCTCACTGCAATCTGCCTCCTGGGTTCAAGTGATTCTCTTGCCTCAGCCTCCCGGGTAGCTGCAATTACAGTCATGCACCACCACACCTAGCTAATTTTTGTATTTTTAGTAGAGGTGGGGTTTCACTATGTTGGCCAGGATGGTCTCAATCTCCTGACCTCGTGATCAGCCCGCCTTAGCCTTCCAAAGTGCTGGGATTACAGGCACGAGCCACAGCGCCTGGCCTTGGACTCTGAATTTCAAACCCAAGACGGAGATATAGTATAAACCAAATAGGAAGAGTGGTAGGGAGGAGAAGAGAAAATTAAAAGACAAGTGTTAGACTTTCCAGTCTATAGATAATCAAGTTATGCTGCAATAGAACATGGGTCTCGCTCACTAATAAAAAATCTATTAGAAATTTTTGATGCTGCAAAACTCAAGTTTCTTGTTTAGCATATATAGGGAGGGGGCTGGTGTTTTTGTACACAGCTTCTCAAACTTTAGTGTGTCTATGAATTATGTAGGGATCTTATTACACGGCAGATTCTGATTAAGAAGTTCTACATGAGCCTGTAGATTCTGCAGTTCTATCAGACTTCTAAGAGATGCCAATGTTGCTGGTCCCTAAACCACATTTTGTGTAGCAAGGCTGTAGAGCACTTGACTGGATTCTTCAAATAAGATCTAAAGTCCTGTTACAAATTCCACTCAAGGACCTGAGATGACCTTGAAAGTAAAGCCCTAAAGTATAATCAGAAGTCATTTAGAAACCTAGGTGCATGAGATACATAAATATAAATGGAAAATAAATATATATACATAAAAAGTATAGTTTCTGTTTCAAAAAGGACAAAATACTCCCAAAGATCAAAACTATAAAAAAAAATATTTTGAGATAACCCAGAAAATGTTGACTCCTAGCTGGATAGTTGATGATATTAAGAAATGATCATGTTTTCATTGTAAAAGGGCGTTGTGATTATGCTTCTAAGAACAGCTCTGTTTTGAGGAATGCCTACTGAACTACACACAATTAAATGTTCTAATACTATTCAAAACAATCCAGTGGTGTTTGGGAAGACGTGGATGATAAAACAGGCTAGCCACAGAAATAAGTCCTGAAGCTGGGAGATGGGAATGGGGGGTTATCATGCTAGTTTTTCTGCTTTTCTAGGTATTTGAAATTTTCCAAATTTAAGGTTGTAAATAGTTATGCAGAAAAGGGAAAGGAGGGAGGAAGGGAGAGAGAGGGGGAGAATAAGGGAAAGAAGGAAAAGAAAGAAAATGAAAGATATTCAGAGAGGGTAGTCTCTCATCCAAGTTCCCTGCAAAAAAAGTAGGTTCAGCAGAATAACTGGTGATTCCAACCTCAATGCCAGGTAATATTCTAAGACATATTATTGAAATAGTGGAAGTTAAACTTTTTAAAAAAAGAGAAAGATGAGATCACCAGGTCCTTCTCAGGACAGATTGCTAAGGACTCTGCCTTTTTTATTATGGCTTCTTGACAGGCATGCTAGAGAGATCCTGTAGATTTAAGGCCTCTGAATTCAGCAGAGCATTTGTCAAAGTCTTCTGTGATCTTTATAAAAAAGGCAAAAATTGTGGCTCAGATGACAGCATGGCAAGGTGGATTTATGACTGGTCGAATGTTCACCCCCATGAGGAATAGATTAGGAGCCAGCATCAGGCTGGAGGCAGCTCTTTAGTGGAAGACTGAAGGAGTCCTGTTCAACATGTAGTTTTTTAAAAATAAATGACAGGTGAAGATACACAAGATGTTTTGGCCAAATTGACAGGGGACATAAGGTCTAAAGGACTATCTTATAATATCTTTGCCAACAGAATCATAATATAAAGACATATCAACATTCTACAAAATATCTTTGCTTACAGAATTATAATCTAAAGACATATCAACATGCTACAACTAAGAATCAGTGTTAGCAGGCTGAAATTTAATAGTGTTTTTGATCAATCATCCAGGAATATTCAAAATGAGAAAAAGGCTTCTCAGTGGACGAGGAGCACCTAGGAGTACTTGTTAGCCACAGATGGCCAGGACTCCTCCCTCTGAATTTTGCCATCATCCTGTACTGATTTGGGAAGCACTGACTTAAAGATTTTCTTTCATTGTAAATTCCATAAGAATAAAGAATGTAAGCAGCCGCTGAAGCCAATTTGATCTGCTAATTTCATTTTAGGGTACATTAAAACAATTTTTTCCAGAAGAGACAAGGAAATAAAAATAATAGTATCTACGATTAACTAAGCATTTACTACAGTGAGGCATCGCACCAAATATTTTACATACATTATCTCATTTAATACCCACAGAATCCTTTCCATGTGAGGGTTAATAACGTCCACAAACACATCATATGTGGTCCAATTAGAAGATAGAAGAGGTAACTTAGAATGTCACAGCAGGTGCTTAGTAAATATTTGCCAGCAGACTAACTTTAGCTTGAAAAAGGAATTTTATGGTGTCCGCTGTTTTGATTATGTATCATTACATAAAAAACTACTCAAAAATATGGCTTAAAACAGTAACAGTCATTTATTATTGTTGTCTCATGGTTCTGAGAGCTAACTGGTTCTGGGAGCTAACTGGGCTTAGCTGGGCAGTTCTCACTCCAGCTCTCAAGTTTTTGCAGTCAGATGGTGATGAGAGCTAGTATGAGAAGGAAGAAATATCTTCTCATCCATTACTAGGTTCATGGCTGAGACCCCTATAACAGATAACAGATTAACAAGAGAAAATACAGTAAGTCTAACAGGACATGGGAGCCTTCATGAGGAAATGAAGACCCAAATAAACAGGTAAACTTGTATCTTTTAATGCTACATTTGATAAATAAATAGTTGTGGAGAAGTATGATTGGATAAGGAGTAAGTCATCTAGTGGTAATAAACTCAGGGGAATTTAGCAAGGCCTGTTTGTTCAGATTCTTCTCTGTGTCCCTGTGTCTTCAGCGATAAGGGTGTTTCTTTCCTTCATGTAGTAAGAGGACAACTCTGGAATGAGGGCCTTATGACCTGCTTCAGTGAAGAAGGGTAAGGAGAAAGTGAGAATGACCTTCCTGCTTCTGCTATTTTCTCGAATGCCAAAATGCCATATTTGGGTAATAGCATGTCCAGAGCCACATCACTGGAATAATCTCAAAAGCTGTTGAACTCCACTACTTGGAAGTTGCATAATCACTCAGGGTTCAAACGTATGTGTCACAGCGATAGAGTCCAGCAGTAGCTATACCTTCTCCTCCAATCTTCCCTAGAAACCGTAGTGTGCCTTCTGTATTCTTTTAGTCGAGTCAGTCACCAAAGCCCTCCTGGTTTCAAGGGGAGGGGCTAGAGACGCCACCTCTTGACAGGGGAGGGAAAGCGTTTTGAGAAAGTTTATGAGACCAGAAATGTGATTGAAGCCATTTTTGGAAAATACAATTTGCCACATCTGCCTAGGAATATTTGGGGTGGAGGTGGAAGACTAGAAGTATTCTATGTGGATAGAGAAGGTGGAATTAGGCCAGGTCATGCAAAGTAAAATAGAGACAAATTTGGGTTCAGGAAAGGAAGATGTTTTTAAGGTGCTGGATTATTTTAAGGGGGATTGAATTTTCTGCCATTGAAACAGGCTCTCAACACATGTCTAGGATCTGGTATAGTGAGGTATCTGATCCCTCCAGCTCAGTGTGCCAGGACTAATCTGCTAGAGGTACCAACCTAGGGGTCAGTGGCTGGAGCAGAAAGTCTTCATGAGAACGAGAAGGGCCAGAGGACCGAGCAAAGCTGACAGTTAAAATGTTTTTAATTTTTAAAACTTTTTTAAGAGCATGAAGCCAAGGCTGCAGGAGTGGGGTTAGAAGGTTTACTGAATATGGCAGGAGCTGGACGTGGACTTTTATGTTGGGGATTTGAACAAGAGTTTGAAACCAGAGATGATCAAATAAATAGAACTAAAGCAGATCTAGAAACTTGGGAGGAGCAGAGCAGGGAAGGATGGCATGGGGACCTGAGCAGTGAAAGCGCAGCCTCTGGTGGTTACAGCGCACTCCCTGGGCTTGCTGGGGAACTGGGCATGATGGAGAGAGAAGGGGGCACTGTCAGAAGAAAGTCAGCTTGGCCTCATGCAGGCAGAGACAGGAAGACAAGCTCCACATGGAGCGCCTGCATTATAATGGAAAGTGAGGTGCCTTCTGAAGCTAGGACTATTAGATTCTCATAGGACTAGGGGTCATGTAGTAAACAATCGTCCCTCTCTAGGCATTTGTGCTTCTTTGGGTGTTATATGAGTCTTAACAGTGGATGTTTTCTGCCCTTTGATAACTAATCAATAACAGCTTTGGCATGCTACCCTCAGTGTAAATGAAGACCTTACAGTTCCATGGCCTGCACATCAGCTTATTGCATGGTTTTGAGAAGGTTTATTTCTTAGTTAAAATCCAGTTCTGATGAACAACCAAGCACCACGAAGCCAGACAGTGTCTTCCGCTGCCCTGGTAAAGGTCATTATTCCCATTAGGCTTGGTACATAGTTGAGAAACCGCAATTGTATTACATTCATTCATTTGTCTATGTAGGCTTCAGGGGAAGTTTCATATATCTGGACAAGGTAACACAGATTCAAGAAAATAAAACTGGTGGTGAGAAAACACAGATCTGTTTCAAGAAAGAAAAACTTATCTTGGATCACCAAAAGGACAAAGAACACTAGCTGGCTTTTGTGGCAGGACTATGAGCCAAATGAGCAATTGGTCTCAAATGGGAGTGAATGAATGGGTGGAACAGATGGCATGATAGTGATCTTCCAGTAACCCGGACTGACACACTTTGCCTAATAAGCCAGCAGCCCCATAGTGTACTCAAAGAGACATGCCATGCTAAATCCTCAGGCCTGGGGTGTCTACCGTCAGCAGCTACACTCTGGTCCCTTCCCATGTTGTATAGAGTGGCCATTATGCCAGACCTCTCAGTTATAGAATACATCAATCCAATTACAAAATAATTTATATTTAGATACAGTTCAGTAGATATGGAGCATGATTCTTGGCTTCAGCTTGAAACCTCTTGGGAGCAACACAGCAGCTGGACTGAAATGCGTTATTCTTTATGCCTTTATGTTTACTTTACTGGAGAGAGTGTGGTGGTGGTACGCTGGGGAGAGCATAGCAAGATGAATTAAGTCCCAGCTTGAAACAGTGGCCCAAAGGTTCACAAAGAAAATGTAGATTGAGACCAAAATGTCTACCTCTATTTTGAATTGTAGAATTCTGTAAGTTGGAAGTGCCCTTAGAAATTACCTAAACCAATCTTTAATCTTACATATGAGAAAACTGATGCTGTAGAGGAAAATTATGTACCTTCTGTCCATTTCTTTATGATAGAGTACTTCTCTGATATACACGTTGAGAAAGAATGGGAAGCTTAGAACTTGGGCTTGCAGAATTTGAATTTCCAAACCATGCCATGTAGAGTGATCGTTATATCACTTTGCCACCTTTGCAGCATGGCCTGGTGAAAGGAAAGAAACTCTGTGATTCAGGAATTCTGTAACCTTGTCTCCACTCCATCCTAACTAGCTCTGGGACCTTCTCTTAGGTCCCTTTCTGCCTTTCTGTTTTTATCAGACAGCCTAGCAGAGTGCAGAGCACATAGTTGATAATAAAGAAATGTTTGATGAATGAATAAATGCACTTAAGCTCTTAAATATTAAGCTTTTTAGCATAGTAATAAGAGAAATAGAAAACCCTTTTGAACAGGAAGTTTCTTCATCTATCAGAATATGAAAATATGCAAATTCCTGGGTTTGTGTTAAATGAACAGGAATTTTGCTAAAATATGCTTTCAAAAGCGTAATTAAGGGCATCACGATACCCCAGAGATGTTCATTTATGTCATTAATTTTAGGAAGATGCGTACTTCATTTTTATTCACTGGAGAATCAAGACCCCTGAGAACAGCTTTATAAATTGATCTCCCTTGAAGCATCCTAGATCCTTCTCAAAATGGGGTCCATGGGTCAGCAACATCAGCCTCAGCATCACCTGGGCACTTGATAGAATTACAGAGGTTTGGTCCCCACCCAGATCCACTGAATTTGAATCTACATTTTAACAAAGGCATTAGGTAATTTGTGTGCATACTAAATTCTGCAAAATGCTGCCATAGATCAGTCAAGCAGCCTGAAATCTTTAGCAAGAAGCATCACTCTTCTTTACAGTTTATGGTTTCCTTCACTTCCGTTAAAGAACCTATCATACACATAATATATTTGAATACTCAACGATAAATACCCCAAGAAACAAACTTCAAGAAGCCTTCTGAATATTTCCTTAATTATTAGATCAGACTATATGAAATCACAGCAACTCAATATTTTCAATGATAAAAATGGCAGTGTTGTGTATTTCAACATAATATCCACCATTTAGTGAATGCTTATAATACACCAGGCTGGATGTTACATACTTTGCAAATGTTTATTCTAATCCCCAAAATACTCTATGAAGTGGATATTATTTGGGTAATTTTATAGTTGAGAAAGGTAGACAAAAGGGAGGTTAAGTTCCCCAGGTTACCCAGCCAGTTATGAAAAAGCTCAGATCCACATCTACCCCTAAACCAAGGCCCACTGTTTCTCAAAATGTGAACTTCAGGCCATCACATTAGGTCCATGTGGGAAGTGTGTTAAAATGCACATTTCTAGGTGCCATCCCAGATATGTTGAATCTGAATCTCTGGTACTTGGTCCTTGCAATCTGCGTTTTAGTAGCTCCTCTGTGAACTGGGCATGCTTTCTTTGAGAAAAAATTGAATCCACTATTTTCATGCACTGACTCTTTTCCAAGTAGGTGATGGGAAGTCACTGACATAAAAATTCTACCTTACCCAAGTTTGTTGAAGTTTTGTTCAAGTTTGATCTCTACTGAGAGCACTGTTTTCCATTTCTTACTCTCCGTGCCTTTGATGGAGCCTTGCCTGAGACACCCTCTGCATTGCTGCAGTGTGTATTTCCCAATCAGACAGAGGCTCCCTGGACTGGTAAGGGGACTCCTCTCTGGACCGCAGTATGTGATATGAAATGAGGCACTGAGTAAAATGCCAATTTGTGCTTGTAGTTGGCCTAAATAAGGAAATTCATGCCGTTATCAGATTATTGTACCAGGAGCAGGTTTTCACAAATCGGGGAAAAAGAAGAACAAGGAAATTGGTGGGCAGAGAATGTAGATACATCAAGACCTTGAGAAAACTCAGAAAAGAAAAAAGCCTAAACGATGCTACAACTTCAGGAAACAAAAATTAAACTTATCTTTAAAGAACACATTAGCCACATTTCCAAATTATATGCTTATTGTATTTTCCTTTAGTCTCTAGGCACCTTTTCAGGTAAAGTGCCCCTGCATTTAAAACAATGGGTCTAATTTTGAATATGCTGTACATCATCCAAAAAGTCCGGAAACAAGAAAATACGGCATTCTTGAGACCTCTTTCAGATTGACATTTGTCCCCTTGCCAGCTTCCAACCATTTTTATCTCAAAAGACTTGCAAGTATTTTGTTTGAAAATATTTATTAAAAATAAATTCTATGTATGATGATTTATGTGTCAACTCAATTGGTTCAGAGATACTTGGTGAAAGACTCTGAGGGTGTCTTTGGATGAGATCATCATTTGAATGGGTAGACTGAGGAAAGCAGACTGCCCTCCTTAATGAAGATAGGTCTTATCCAATCAATTGAGGAGTAGGAAGAAACCTCACCTGCCTGAATGATTGATCTGGGATGTTGGTCTCCTGCTGTTGAACTGGAACTTAACGCCATTGGCTTTTCTGATACGCAGGCTTTTGTACTCAGGCTGGAACTTGTATACAACCACTTCTCCTATATTTTCAGCTTACTGAGTGCAGATATTCAGATGTCTGTCTCTGTAATCACAAGAGTCAATTTCTTATCTTTCTCTCTCCCCCTCCCCTACACACACACACACACACGCCCTATTTTTTAGTAGCTCTGGGGAACTATTATGTCTGCTCTGGGGAACCCTGCCTATTACTATGTTTTCTATCTTTCATACTTTCATATATCTTGTACTTGAAAACTTAAAGATCTTAAGAACCTTCTGTTAAATAAAAGAACATTATTTTTTCTTTGAATATGTTCCTACTTCAAATGTTGTAGATTGAATCATCCAATGCTACTGTAATCTGTTTCTTGTGTTTCATTCTTTACAGAGGCTAGAAAGCTAAGAACTACATTTCCCAGACGCCCTTCAGCTAGAATATCCTGTTGTGATCTAGCTTTTGCCAAGCAGGTGTATCAGCTCCAAGCTGAGTGAGCAAAAGTGAACATGGTAGATTGATGGCTGTCTGGACACATGGTGGCAGAAATGCTTGGGTTTTTTCAAGGCAGCAGTTGTGAAGCTTCTCGTACCTGAGCAGTCTTGGGGTTCTGTATAGATAGCAGCCAAGGTGAATGCTTTCTGAATAGCAGATTTTCTGTGTGTAGCGGATGCAGAATGGCTCTTGAGTCAGCAGTGGAAGCATCAGTTCCCATGCAGGATAGTTTTGTAGTGTGCCTCTGGGAGTTTTTGCTGAAAGCTCAGCCTACATTTGCTTCTCCAGCCCTTAAAACAATCCACACATCCTAAAAAACACATAATAAAGTCTTTCCACTTCATCTAACTAGAGTAATATCCTGCTGCTTGCAGCTGAACTCTGACCAGTTTGGCAGCCTAAGGAAAGAAGTCTTAATGCCCAATGGACTAGGAGTCTGATTCTTGGCACATTAGTTGGTCACAATGCTTTGATTCTAGAGGCATCTCCTGCATATCTGCCTACTCTTAATTTAGAGTTACTATAATTCAGCTTTTCCCAATGTATGTATTTTCATTCAATCAATATATTACCTACTGTATCAGTCTGTTCTCATGAGGCTAATAAAGACATACCTGAGACTGGGTAATTTATAAAGGAAAGAGATTTAATTGACTCACCGTTCTGTAGGGCTGGGATGGTCTCACGAAACTAAAAAGCAAACATGTTCTCCTTCACATGGCAGCAAGTAGAAGAATGAGTGCCCAGCAAAGGGGGATGCCCCTTAAAATACCATCAGATCTTGTGAGAACTAATTCACTATCATGAGAACAGAATGAAGGAACCTCCCCCACCACCCATAATTCAATTATCTCCACCTGGTCCCTCCCATGACACGTGGGGATTATGGGAACTACAATTCAAGATGAGATTTGGGTGGGGACACAGCCAAACCACATCACCCTCCATGGCTTTCTTCATTCAAATTACAAGAATCTCGTGCATACATCGTGGCATTTTATGTTTCATCATAAAACAAGATTCTGTCTTTCCCCTTAGAATCTGCTTCCTTTGGGACTAAAGATCAGTATGTAGCATAATGGCTGTGATTGCCTGGGTTTGGTTTCTGGCTCTGTGTATTAGTCCATTCTCTCACATTGCTATAAAACCATACCTGAGACTGGGTCATTTACAAATAATAAATTTAATTTATTAAATTTAATAAATTTTAATTGGCTCACAGTTCCACAGGCTGTACAGGAAGCATGATGCGGGCATCTGCTCAGCTTCTGAGAAGGCCCCTGGAAGCTCACAGTCATGATGGAAGGTGAAGGGGGAGCAGGCATGTCACATGGCTGGGGCAAAAGCAGTAGAGCCAGTGGCGAGGGGCTACACGCTTTTCAATGACCAGATCTCACACAAACTTACTCATTATCATGAGGACAGTACCAAGGAGAGGGTGCTGAACCATTCAAGAGATACCTGGCCCCACGATTCAATCACTTTCTGCTAGGCCCCAACTCCAACACTGGGGATTACATTTCAACATAATTTGTGCAAAGACACACATCCAAACTATATTACTCTGATAGTTGCCAGCTGTGTGAGCTTAGGCAAGTTGCTATCCTTGCTGTGCCTCACCTCTCCATCTGCAAAATGTAGATGGCAAGAGCTGTTGCATTAAAGGAGTTAATACACATAAAGTCTTAGTATAGAACTGTGCTGTACAAAAGCACAGCCACTGGCCGTATGTTGCTATTTCAACTACAGTTAAAATAAGTTATTAAAATTTACTTCCTTAGTTGCACTAGCCACATTTCAAGTGCTTGATAACCAAGTGTGACTAGTGACAACCTTTGGACAAAATACATGTAGACATTTCCATTGCCACAAAAAGTTCTAGAGCCTGAGCACTTAAATTCTGAATAAAAGCTAGTTTTTATGCTCCAAGACCCCGATAAGCTCAATTGTCCTCATAAAATTCTTGATCTTCAGTCAGATCTCCCTCTAGGACACACATAAAAAATTGTAAAATCTCAGTCACCTTCTGCCCCATCTTCTCTTTTTCCTTTCTTCTTTCCTTCCCTCCTTCCTTCTTTCTTTTGTTCCCTACTTTCTTTATTCCCTTCTTCTTACTTTCCATCATTCTTTTGTTTCTTTCATCCTTCCCTCTCATTTCTTCTCTTCTTTCCCTTTTCTCTCTACCTCTGCAGAGGAAACCAGAGAGCTTCCTGGTTGGGATTTCCTATTAAACCACCCTAACCCTCCAAGTTTACTATTACATGGTAACTATTACATTGAGCCCAAGAGCCCATATTACTCTCACACCAACATCTAGAAAGTTCTCAGTTTTGTCAGAAAGCTGAACCTGTCTTTGCACCAACTTCATCCGTTCTCTCTATCAAAGCATAAGATTTTGACAAGATAGATGTTCTCCTATTAAATGATTTGTAGTCTCACTGCAATGAGTTCAACCTAGCATGATTGCCATGGGCTACTGTTTAGGCCTCAAAGAAAGAGGCTAGAGGAAGCTTTCTGTTGATAATACTCATTGATAAAGATGTGACCACTAGTCCTTTCTAAAAGGATCATAAAGGATATTGATTCTTAGTTTGGGAATTTGCCTCATTAAAATACCAAACAGAATTCTATGGGGAATGAGCTGTATCGATTGGTTCATTTTGTTTTATAGGTTTGTTTCCTGTGTAACATGTAATTGTATTTTATAGTTGCTATAATATGCAAGAATTAAAGACCTAATTTGGCTAAACAAGAATTGGCTTATAAAATATGAAACATTTTCTCCCATCAAACTCCTGGATAATTAAACAAAAATTTAAGAAATGTTATATTTGCTGATTGTTTTGCCTTGTGGTAAGAGATGGAAGAGGATAAACTTTTTTTTCTTCTTGTCACTGTTTAATTTTCTTAGCAATTAAGCCACCAGTAATGAGTTTAGGGATTTCAGAGGGGACTTTCTATTTTTTTTTTCCTGAGGTCTATTAAACTGTATTTTTTTAAACATGATTTTGCCTCTAAAATTTGAAAATGAGTTGGAATCAATGACATGATGAAGGCAGGACAGGTTCTGAAAGTATTTAGACTTAAATTCAAACTTTGTCTTTTCCCTTCTGTTTGAACTAAGGCAAGTTGCTACATGGGATACTTTGAGATTTTAGAAAGTTGTTCTTCTGCACACTAATAATTTAAAATAATCACTTCTTCCTCCCTCCTCTTTTCAGTAGTTAGATTATACTTCATATGATTTGATTCTGCACTTGGCCATCTGACATGCTTTGGCCAACGGGACGTTAGCAGACATAGTGCATGCAGCATCTTGAAAAATGCTTGCATGGTTGGGCTTGCTCTCCTGCTCTTCTGCCACAGCTGTAAAAACGTGTATTAGCAACCTGATTCCAAGAAAGGGAACAGAAACAACTAGAGCAGCGCCACTCACAGCCAACCACAACCTAGATTAGCTGACTCATAGCCAACCCATATATTTGTGAATTAAATAAATAGTTATTGCTGTATGGTGCTGGGATTTGTATCACAGTTAACTGACATAGCCTCTCGAGCTTCCATTACCCATTACCTTCTCCCGTTGTTCATGAGGTTGGTTCTCTATAAATATTGCCCTGACAGGTGAGCAAACATGCAGCCAAGAAAAAAGAAATCAGTTGATGTGGTAAATGCATATGTGTATATCCATAATCAAAACAACTATTTTGATTTGTAAGAGTCAGGCTTGTTGAGACAGGAAAGAATTTATGGTTTTCAAGAAGTAGCTGCCTGGAAGATTAAGAACATAGCTTTTATACTATGAAACATATAGTAGGGAATAGTGCTACTAAAATAGAATAGAGTAGACCACAAGAAAATAAGATAACAGGGCAAGAATCTGTTAGGAAGTGGCTAGAATTCAGACACAAGAGACCTTAAGAAGGGCTAGCTAGCTGAGTCTAACAAGAGAAAGATGGAGAAAAATCCTAAGTAAGAATTATATGTGGGTTCTTTTTCCTTTGTTTAAGCCCAATGCTACAACTTCCTTTTGGAACTCGGACATCTAATGTGGCACTGCAAATTGTAGATTTACAGCGGCTGAGGGAGTTATCAACGTAGATGAGCTTAGAGAAGCCTCATAAAACCTACCTACTTCAGTGATAGGTGGTAAAAGTTGACAATGGGTTTGCCCCTCATCCTAGGGAATCCTTGTACATGAGCACAAGGAAGTAGTGACTGAGGTAGAAGAGGAGACCAGAAAAGCTAGAAAAGGAGCACACAGACATAAGGATCTCAGTACAGATGCTAGGGCTGAAAAATGGGAATGTGGCTTAAGCAAAGAAAATGGGATCTTGCCCGGATTGAAGGGTGTTAGCCATTAAGTCCT
The DNA here is from genome assembly GCA_963573385.1 of Cacajao melanocephalus. Lineage (NCBI taxonomy): Eukaryota > Metazoa > Chordata > Mammalia > Primates > Pitheciidae > Cacajao > Cacajao melanocephalus. Next base: position 103,556 of record CAUYLG010054160.1, on the reverse strand, counting down.
CAAGTCCCTGTCTTATTTGACACTATCCAAGAAAGAAGCAGAATACAGGACAATTTTTGCATCTGAGGATAACACTAAGGTTTTCTGAATAATAAATAACAAGTATAAGGAGGCTATAGAAACATCCTATGAAATCAAGGGCTAAAAAGTGGCAGGTGATATTCAGGGTCTGATAACATGTTTCAGGAAAATGGTGCTTTTTGTGAAACAACATCAAAAGTGTCTCTAGAACCAGTTGATTATAAATGATTAAAAAGTAAGCCCATGAAAACAAAAAATGGGGAAGACAGTATTAGAGGGAGATGGAAAATGCTAAATAAGTGTTAAGTAACTTAGCCAAAAAAAAAAAAGTGCCTGTAATGTGAAAGGAGATTCAGATTGTGGAGCCCCAAAACACTCAGAAAGCAGAGCTGCCAGATGAAGGGGAGGGCAGACAGCAGAAGAACTGGTATAAAGCTTATATTAGGAGATCCTCTCTACTGCACCCTCAGCTACCAAATGGCATTCTTCTTCTAGGGCCAGAGACCGAATATTTTTCCGTAGAGAAATTCAATGAGGGTAGGTCCAGTTCCTATATGGTTAGGCACCATATTGAAAACAGAGCTAAGGAAAGAGCTACATAATTAACAGGCATATCCCCACCTTTCTCTACTCGTTTACAGCATGCTAGCCTACAAGTCTGTAAGTATTAGGCAGGTGATTGGAAATCTTTTCTGTAGAAATAGATTAACCCAACAGAAAGACCCACAGATTTCCCTATTGCAAAGGTCATCCCTGATTCAACTTCCGTGGAACAGAATGGTTTGAAACCCATAGATGCATAGCTTCTAATCAGCTTTTTAGTACTTTATAAAATATGAGATCTCTAAAGATCACCTGATATTTGTGAAAAGTTTTTAACATCAAAGACTTAGACTGGATTGGCTGCGTGTAATCATTGACCAGAAATAACAATGCCTTAAATATAAGAGGAATTAACATCATTTTAATGTTAAAAAAAGTTCAAAAGAAGGCATTCTAGGATGGGTATGGTGGTTAATAGTCATCAGAGACACAAGCTCCTTCCATGAAGATGACAGAAAAACTGTTTTATCAACCTAATGCTTAGCTTATAACTTCAAGTAATCTCATGGCCCAGTAAGGATACTAGAACTCCAGCTGTCATGTCCAATTACAAGTGGTAGGAAAGGAAAAAGGGCAGAAGGGTAAAAGGAATAGCCTTTATTTGTGTTAACTCCCTTTGGGGAGGCTCCCCAGAAGCCCTACAAAACACTTCTGCATACCTTTCATTGGCCAGAACATGCTCAGATAAATATATCCAGCTACAAGGGAGGTTGGAAAATATAGGCCTTCAACAGGTTAAATCTCTCTCCTGAATACAATTGTTTTATAGATGAAGGAGGGAATGAGCTTTTGGTAAACAACCAGTAAACAACACACACGCGCGCACACACACACACACACACACTCTCTCTCTCTCTTAATAAAGTAACTTGAAAAAAAACAAGGTTTATGTACTAGAAGCATAAAACTCCAAAATGACATTTTCAGAAAGAAGATATTCACCCATGAATAAAGAACAGATTTCTATTTAAAAGAATGACAAAAAATCAAAGAGCTACTTGAAATAAAAAATTACGGTAGCCACAAAAAAAGGTGGGGAGTGTGTATTAAAATATTTATATAGTTGAAGAAATCTTACAGGAAAGTGAAAGCAAGAAGATTAAGAAGAAAAGAACAGAAAACTAGAAAACCAATCCAGAAAGCCAAATATTTTAATAATAAGTGCTTAAGAAAAAGATATCAGGAAAAAAAAATGAGAGGAGTGAAAGAAAAGTTTTCTGTTTTCTGAAGTGTATGTGTTTCCATTTGAAAGTGCACATTGAATGTTCAATAAAATAAGGGAGAAAAATTCACACAAGATATAGTATCATGAAATATCAGAATACCAGAGATACAAAATAAAATTTCCAGAATGAAAAAAAGTATTCTCAAAGCAATGCTGAAAGGTATAATGCAAAAATGTCTTACAAAATGTGAAGAAAAACAATATTCAGCCTAGAATTCCCTACTCAGCCATACTAGCAATTGAATAGGGTGGAATCATCATTTTCAGATATAAAGTGACCCAAAATATTTACCTTCCATGCACTGTTTCCCAGAAAACTACAGAAAGATGTTGACCATTGAAATGATGGAATAAATCAAGAAAGAAGAAGATGTGAGGCCTGGGAAACACAAGATCCAACACTGGAAGAGTAAAGGAAATTCTCAGGATAAGGACAGAAGGACGTTTCTGGACGCCAACCTTGCAGCAGACCTACAGCAACCAGTCAAGATTGTCGGAGGATGATAGAGTGTTCCAGGATAGATGGAATTAAGCCAAGACTTTAGAATGGATGAATAAAATTATGCTGAGAGAGCCTTTAAGTTTCTAGCAAAGACAGTTTAGATCCATAGAATGTTTTGAGATAAACAAAATTATAGTAGCTATTTTCTTTAATGAAAAACCTAAAAATTTGTATGAGAAACGCTACATAATGCGGGACAATTTATGGCTACTCTATGAACAATGTTTTCAAAGCTAAAACCGTATGTAAACGTTTAACCAGAAATTGTGATATAACCGTATTAGCAAGACGGGAGAGGGGAGTTTAGGAAATATGTAAGAAATACATAATAACTTTAACAATAAGCACAACTTAGAAAAATGGAGGTAAATATGACGAAAAAGGGCTAAAAAAAAATTCAGAACAGTTTCCCCTAGGGTGTGGGACTCCTGAAAGGAGATAGGTGCTGTAGATTCCCATTGTTTTTCATGATAATCACTGTAGTAGCACCATTTGACTTTCAGCGCTATGACATCTATTACTGTGATAAAAAAAAATTAAGCATGTATGCAGAAGGAAATAAAATAGTTTTATTTGCCCCTTTATTGAAGATAACTTCTAGGCAGCTTTTTAAAAGATTGGGGGCGGGGGGAGAAGGAAAAAAAGTGTCAACCCACTGTTTAAGTACACCTTCTATATTCTTGTACTCGGACTCCACATGCATTTCAGAAAAGCTTTATTGAAGCAGAAAAATACACAAGAAGAGGTTCATGTTAATCCACGATTGAAGCTGCTGTGCAATAAAGGAACCACTTTTGCCAACAAGCTGCTCTTCCCATTACCTTAAAGTAGGGCTAGTTATGAGATAAGACTTTCTGTCCGGGATCAGGCACAGTGGCTGTCGCCCATAATCCCAACATTTTGGGAGGCTGAAGTGGGTGGATTACCTGAGGCCAGAGGTTTACGACGAGTCTGGCCAACTTGGCACAACCTCCTCTCTACTAAAAACACAAAAATCAGGTGCAGGGGGCGCACGTCTGTAGTTCCAGCTACTCAGGAGGCAGAGGTGGGAGGATTGCTTGAACTGTGAGGCAGAGGTTGCAGTGAGCTAACGTCACACCACTGCACTCCAGCCTGGGCAACAGAGGGAGGCTCCATCACAAAGACTTTCTGTCTGGGAAAATGAAGACTCAGAAAAACATTGTCAAAGTTTGATGTTATGAAAGATTCGTAGAACAGTTGACCATAATGAATAAACTTTGTGTAGAAGCAGGAGAGAAAGGAACCCGCAATGAGGGTATCCCTTAAACCCTTCCCTCATCTTTTCAAATAGAAAAAGTATTTTGTAACAGGGAGAAATGTGATAAGGCAGTAAGAACATTGATTAACAGTAAGACAGTTAGTCAGCTTCATTTATGAAGCTAGTTCAGTGTAAACATCTGAAATATGTCAAGAAGCACTCCATTGGTGAGCAACTGATACAAACAATACAGATCAATCTCAAATGTGATGTTGAATGAAAGAAGCCAGTACATAATGTATTCATTCATTTTGCCACTCTTCTTTAAACTATATATATAAGATTCATATACCCTTATAGTATGATATATTTCCCAACTTAAACAATTCTGGAGATTCACTCCTGCAATATTTCTAGAATATAGTGTTTCTACCTAAAAATACTAGTATCTACGGAGTAGGTCATTCATGTTTGCTGAAAACCTAGTATGCTGTAGCTACTTTATACATAGTATTATAATATTGAAAGTAACACCGAATTATTTGTCATTGATAGAAGTTAAAGATTAGAATATGAAGGCTCAGAAAGATGAAATAACCTTGCCCAAGACCTAGACATATACACAGATCTATTTGGCTCTGGGATTTCTTCTCTTTTGATACTGCCCGATTGTGAGTACTTTTCTTTTAAGGGCATATCTAAAAGGAAACCAAGGATTACTTGGAGTTGTGTGCAGAAAAATTTCCGGTAAGGCAGTTAAAGCTCTTATCTCTCAGGAGACAGTGGTGGTTTCTTTTTGGCCACACAACTATTGTCCCTGCAGAGGGCACCTGAGAGCCTACTTCAGCATAGCTCTTCTGCCATCTTTCACCCTTCCGAATAATTATGTGCCCTGATGTTCTGAGAAAGTTCCGTCCTGGAAATTAATTTCATCTATGATACGGAAACATTTTTCTTTTCTGGTGGGAAATTAAATGAGAAAACACCTGATCAATGACCAGGAAAAGCCAAAAATGAACCAAACCTGAAAGTGATGGCTGAAACTGCTGGATGCGTTAGATGAATTATGTAGAATATCCCTAATGAGATTCACTAGGATTTGACTCTTGCCAAAGAAAGTAAACAGAGCCTTGGTGATTTATTTAAGAAATTGTTTAAATTAACTTGATCAATGGCTGAGGCCCCAGAAGTGATACGACCTACCCAACATTGCTCTTCTTTCTGGAATAAAAAGAAATTAATAAAAGAAAAGAGAGATAACTAAAGTTCCATTTTGATCACAAAAAGAATGCCTCACTCTGATTCTTCAGGAAATCTCTTTAGGTTAGATAAATGGCAGAATACAGAATCTGCCCTCTTCCCAGCCAGTTTCATTTTTAAAAGCATCAAAATGAAGCCTCCAGAAGGGAGATAAGTGCTGCTGCAGATAGCTGCAAACAATTAATTCTTAAAAACAAAACTGAAAACAGACTAATTAATTTACAGTGTGCTGGGTGTGCCAAGAGTGCAATAAAAATCCATCCCACTTAGTGTCCACCCATGTTTCCATAAAACAGCATTTGCAAAGTGCTATATATTAAATTATAAGGCAAAACTATGGTGTGTAATTCTCAGATGCCCAAATATATGTCTCTAATAAGAACAGTTAAGCTAAAACCATTTATAATGTAATGAATTTCTTAATATTGAATTCATAAACATCTGCATAGCCTATGCTACCAGGACTGTATCTATGAAATTCTTAGTGAGCTGGTTGGCTCAAAGCAGGGTGGCAGCAAAAGATGTTCTGAGAAGGATAAAGTCTGGATCAGTTTTGAAGATGGAACCAATAGGATTTCCTGACAGATCAAGGTAGGTCATGAGAAAGATAGAGATGACTCAAGGATTTTTGACTTTTGAGCAAATACATTACGCAGCTTCAATAAATCGAGATGAAGAAGATTATGGGTGCAGCAAATTCATGGGGTCAGGAAAGCTCAGTTTGGACATGTTGATTTTGAAATATCCACCACAGCTCTTAGTAGAGAGCTAGAGTAGACAGATGAATGTATCAAGAAAGAACTGGGGAGAAAGACAATAATTATTGTGTGCACGCTTGGTCGTAGGGACTTTATAGTTGTTACCCCATTTAATTCCACAGAAGACTGTGCATCAGCTATTCTCCCTGCTTTGTTTTATATTGTTTAATAAAGTATTGAACATCAAAGAATTTGAATAGCTTGGTAAAGGTCCTACAGCTGATAGATGGAGAATCCAAATTCAGGTCGTCTGAGGCCAAACCAAAGTCCATGTTTTTTTGTTTTTGCTAAGCCATGCATCCCCAGGAAAATGCCCCTTGCACTTTTTTCCACTTCGGAGATGAGAATATTTCACCTACTTTTATTAATTAGAATGATGGTTCCATGTTCTAGAGACCCTGAACAATAGTGGTTTAAATAAAACCATTGAAGCGACTGCTTTTTTATGATGGGCTGTTGGGGCAGCTCTGCTGCAGGGTTCATCTTGGGACCCAGGCTCCCGCTGTCTTCCTGCACCACCATATCCATGATGGTTCTCTTCTCTGAATAGATCAGAACAGTTGACTGTTAGGGTCACAATCCAGGCAATCTGATAGAGGAAGGGAGAAAGAAGAACCCAAACTGAAAATTCCACACATCATTTCCACTCAGATCCTGCTGGCCAAAATAATTATATGGCCACCTCTAGCTTCAAATCTGTCTCGGAAATGTTATCTTTGAACATCCAAATGTCAAGCTAAAAATCAAGATTTCTAATACTTTGAAAGAAAAGAAGAAAATAGATGTCAGAGAACAGCAAGCATTGTTTACTACTTTGGCACAAGTTGGGCCAAATCTCTTAGCGTCTTCAGATGAATGCTTACAAAACAGGTTCACTTGATATAGATTTTAAACTGGAAAAAAATGATTAAAATTTCAATTATTGTGTGAACCTGAAAAATTGCCAATTATTTCATATAAGATATAAGGAAACACAGTATTTCAAAGGACGGAGACAAAGTGAGTTTGTTAACTGTGTTTATACAATTGCTATATGGAGCCGCCTCCTCAGCTGGTAACAAAAGCTCTCGTCATTCTTGGCCAGGATAAGTCTTAAATGACAGGAGTTTTGAATTATCAGATGTTTCCAGTAGTGTGTCTGTCACATAAACTGAGCATCCAATAGTTCTAATTTTCCTTTCCATGATCCAATATCCAGACAGTTTTTTTTTTTTCCTTAGAGCAAAGCAGATCTTGTCAAAATAGCTGCTGCTCAAAACAGGCTGTCAGTTTTAAGAAGATAGGGTCAAAGAGAGCAAGATCTCTTCCTCTCCTCTCTGCTTCTATTATTAAGTAGAATAACAATGAGAGTAATGATCATAAGCAATGAGAGAAAATGCTTAAATGTAAGTCCCAAATTTGCATTTCTGGCTCAGACTTCTAGCCCAAACTGAACCCCAAATTCATATATAAAATTCTCTTTACTTTGCAGTCTAGTAGATACAATTTCCAAATGTCTAAAGCTGAATTCTTAATATATTTATACCATGCACAGACTACCCATCTTATTTGATGGCAACTGCATCAGATAGTTACCTTATCTCTCCATAGGTCAACAGTTTAGGTTGATTCTTCTCATTTTCTCACAGCCACACCTAATTTGCTAGAAAATCCTTTTGGTTCCACCTATGTATACACACTCAGATGACTCCCTCACTGCATTCACTACTGCTATCACTACCAACCATAATCTCTCTTGCCTGGATTACTGCAGTATTCTCCTGTGCTATCTCTACTCCCTGTAGTCTACCCTCGGCAAAGCAGCCAGGATGAAGCCTATAAAATATGACTCATTATGCTCTTCCTCCGTTCAAAGTCTCCAGTGGTTTCCTATATGCTTTACACCAGTGCCCAGAGTCTTCACAGTGGTCTTCAAGGCCTGTGGGATCTGCTCTGCTACCACTATCCCCCTCGCTCACTCAGCTGAATCCACACGGACCTCCCTGCAGTTCCTGGAAGAGGCAAGCATTTCTGCTTCAGGGTACTTGCTCTAGCAGCCCTGCCTGAAATGCCCCTTCCTCCCATCATCCCCTCTGCTCACTTTCTCACCTCCTTTTTGCTCATATCTCACCCTCTAAGTGAGGCTTCCCTCCATCCCCTATTTAATACCTTAACTACTCTCCTAGTATCTAGATTCCATTTTTCATATTTATTTTTTCATAGGGCTCATTATCTTTATTAGTTTGCCTTGTGTATTCTTCATGTGCATTTAGAATACCAGCCCAAAGTGGACAGAGATCTCTGCCTTGTTCATCACCACATGCCGAGGCCTAGAACAGCTTACTCACAGCACTCACTTATCTCCCAATTCACATTTGTTGGCTAAAGATTTTTTTTTTTAATTTGCAAAGAAAAGAGATTTAATTGGTTCACGTTTCTGTAGGCTATTCAGGCACCATGGCTGGGAGGCCTCAGAAAACTTCCAATCACAGCGGAAGGTCAACCGGAAGGAGGTACGTGTGAAATTAGCTTATTAAGCCAGACACATTTCACCATATGGACCTCTCAGTTTTGAGAAGAGCAGTGCTACACTACCAAGAATTTCTGCTAAAACAAACCATAAACCTGACCTACGTCCCTACTCTGCTGACTTCTCCCAGAATCTAAGCTCTTGCATTAGACTTGAAATCCAAATCGTATCATCATGGATTTTAGAAGAAAACATGCATCTCCTTTGATTTTTATTTTTAAGGTAATAGTAATAAAGACCAGGCAGTATGAAGAACACTGAATGCAGTGAACTTTGCTTGTACCTGGTGGAATACCCTAAACCAGCCTGTTGGTTTTCCTATGCAGCTTCTATAATTGTAGAGCAGTTGGAATAGGGTTTCAGTAAGTTACCAGCTTTACCTATGCCTCAAGAAATCACGGAGCCTTAGTTTCCTTATTTGTAGAACAGGGAACGCTCACAGCCTTGTAGGAGGGCTGAATGAGTATGTAAACAACAATTACTTAGCACGGTGCCAGGCACATTGTAAATGTGCTATTTATTACCAGCTTGGGTTTTACATCCAGATCACTAACTAAACTGGCATTAAAATAGAAATTAAAGTCTGAGTATCTAGTTTAAGAGAAAAAAAACATGATGAAAATGAGGGTAGGAAAATCAAACAGGTTTGAATAAGCCAAGTCAACTTTTAATGTTTAACTATGAGATACTTCAAATCTAGGAAAGTGATACTTAAACTAGCAGTATTACAGCCAGGTATTTTATTTTGAGAAAAACAGAAGTCCCTTAAGTCCTTCTCATTCTCCTTTCTCTGGTGAATTTCATGTGCAACCTACCTGTATATGGTTTATACTTTTACTATATAGACGCATTACATCTTTAGTACACATACTACATGCCTATATAAACAATATAGTGTTGTTTTGTTATTACATTTGTATGTTTTTGCTGCTATATGTTCTCAAACTCCATAGGAAAAGGTATTATAATGTAAATATTAATCTTTTCTCTCTACATCCAGTGTTGGTGATATATTCATCCTGGTTGTGACATAGCTTTAGTTCTGTATGGCAAGAATCGGCATACCTTTTCTGAAGAGGACTGAACAGTAAAAGAACGAATACTGTAGGCTTTGCAGGACACACGGTCTTCACCACAGCTACTTAACTCTCTGTATGGTGTAGAACAGCAGCCACAGGTAATATATAAATGAGTGGATGTGGCTCTATTCCAGTAAAAATTTACGTACAAAAACTAGGGGTGGTCCTGATTTGGCCCACAGGACATGTGGCAACCAAACACTGCTATATAGCATTTCAGTGAAGAAATACACAATTTTCTGTTTTCATGATGTGATTATTAATTTTAGCTGTCAACTCGAGTGGATTAAGGGGTATGCAGATCGCAGGTAAAGCAGTATTTGTGGATATATCTGTGAGAATGTTTTTAGAAGAGGCTGGCATTTCAATTAGGGGACTGAGTAAAGCAGATCTGCCCTTAGTGAGGGTGGGCGCCATCTGATCTGCTGAGAACCTGGATAGGATAAATAGGTGAATTTGCACTCTCTCTTTTCTGGAGCTAGAATGCCCTTCTTCTCCTGCCTTGGACATCAGTACTCCAGGTTCTCTGGCTATTGGATGCCGGGACTTGAGCCAGAGCCCCCCTGGGTTTCCAGGTCATCAGCTTCAGACTGAGAATTATACCATCAGCTCAGGTTCTGGGACTTTCAGTCTTGAACTGAGGCAAGCTGTGGGCTTCCCTGGCTCTCTTGCTTACACTTGGCCTATCACGGGACTTCTCAGCCTCCATAATTCTGTAAGCCAATTCCCCTAATAAATTCCCTCTTATACACCTGTGTCTATATCCTATTAGTTCTCTCTCTCTCTGGAGAACCCTGACTGATACACATGATAATGGCCACTTAAATTGTCGACCATTTTTTCCTAAATCACCCAGTGCTTCCGTGAAGAATCGTATACATGTTCCCTGCATCCTTGTATGAAAAATCTTCTAGATCAGTGCTTCTTAACCTTTAATGTGCCTGTCATCCACCTAGGGATCCTGTTAAAATATAAAATCAGTAGGATGGGAGGAAGGCCTGAGATTCTTTTGGTCTAACAAGCTCCCAGGTGATGCACATGCTGCCAGTCCATGGACCACATTTTGAAAAGTACAACTAGACTAGAAAACTAGAGAAAATTGCTCAAAATTATTAGTTGTTGCCAAATTGCTCTTCAAGGTAGACAAACCTGTTTCCATATCCAGCAGCAGCATATGCCAGTTTTATATCTATATATTCTCACCAACAGTCTGAATATTCACACTTTTTATGTCAGCAATTTAAGGGGTACGAAATTAGACCTCATATTTGTTTTTATCTGATACCTTGAGGTAGAAGATCGCTTCATATGTTTTTTATGTATCTGGTCTTGTTCTTCGGTGTATATCTTGTTCACTTAATTGTGTTTTTCCCTGTTGCTTTGTGTGAATACTTTAAACATTCTACATACTAATCTTTTGCCTATTGGATCCTTTGCAAGTATTTTCTCCCAGTCTGTGTTTCTCTTTCAATGATGTTTTTATAGGCAGATGATCTTGGTTTTAATATGCCATACTTCAGCCATTTTCCCCCTTAATGTGTGCATTTTAGAACTTTGCTTAAGAATTTTTCCAAAGTTCCAAAGCCATAAAGATACTCTATTTTCGTCTAACTATTAGACAGTTTTTCTTTTTCTATTTAGTTTTTAACTCATCTGAAATGGATTTTTATAAATGATATGAGGCAAAGAACTAAGCTTTTTCCTAACAGGAAACCAGTTCTCTTAACATTTATTAAAAAGCCCATCCCTTTTCCTTCTGCTGATGGTGATGTTTTGGTAAGTGTCTCTGCCACTGGTGATATTTGTGTATATATACTGGTCTGTTGGAGGACTCTATTCTGATCTCTTATCTGCACATCACTACCACACTGTCTTATTTACTTACAGCGTTAAAAGTATTGATGTCTGATAAGGTACCTTTTATTTTCTTTAAAACTATCTTAATTATTTTAGATGTTCACTTTTTAAGCTATTTTATTAACTATAAGTACATACATATAAGTGCACATAAGTACATAAAAATGTAGCTCAATAAATTGTTAAAGACTAAATACACCCACAAAACCAGAATGCAGATCAGGAAAAGTAGTTGGTTACCATCCCCAAAGCCCTGTCATGCTCTCCTCCTGTCACTAACACTTCTCCCCAGAGGGAACCAATATTGCGACTCCCACATCATTGCATTAATTAGTTTTGTTTTAGTATTCTACATAAATGGAAATATAGTGTATACTTTTGCATATTCAACTTTAGTAGATACTCTGCAATTGTTTCCAAAGTGGTTGTACAAATTGACTATCAATACGAGAGCCCTAGTTGCTTCGTATCTTCACCACATTTAGATGTTTTCAGACAAATGGGATATGTCTGAATCCCATTTTGGCCAGTTTGGTTGCCATGTAATTGTATCCCATTATAGCTTTAATATGCATTTTCTTAATAATTAATAAAATTGAGTGCCTCCTACGTTGATTGGCCATCTAGGTATCCTGGGTCCTGAAGTGTCTAAGTTTTTAATTCATTTCTCACTGTTCCCCCAAGCGTACTCTTTCTATTCCTGTTTCACAATTTTGCCTGTTGTGAGATTTTGTTTTTGGTTTTGTTTGTTTCTTTGCTCTGTCACCCAGGCTAGAGTGCAGTGGTATGATCTCAGCTTACTGCAACTGCCTCCCAGGCTCAAGCAATCCTCCCACCTCAGCCTCCCAAGTAGCTAGGATCACCATGTCCAGCTAATTGTTTGTATTTTTAGCAGAGATGGGGTTTCACCATGTTGCTCAGGCTGGTCTTGAACTCCTGAACTCACAGGATCTGTCTGCCTCAGCCTGGGATTGCAGGCATGAGCCACTGTGCCGGGCCACACTTTTACCTTTTCCTTTTCCCCTTTGTAAACTATAGTCCATCCTGCCCTGCTGTACAGAACACGTGACTCTTTCTTGAAACTGTCCTTTTCCTTCAAGGCCTGTTAGAACTTTCTCCATCTCTCATGCTTCTGCTAATTCCCCAGTCAAAAAATGTATCTATGCCCTTTGATACTTTTTAGGTGTTTTTTTTTTTTTTTAACTTACTGTTGATAACATGTTCTTCCTTGAACTAGAAGTACCTTTGTACTTGTCATTTGCCCTCTATTTCAGAGTTTTCAAACAGTGGGTAGCAACCCATTAATGGGTCATGAAATCAGTTAGTGTTTCACAACTGATATGGTTTGGATCTGTGTCCCCACCCAAATCTCATGTTGAATTATAATGCCCAACATCGGAGGTGGGGCCTAGTGGGAGGTGATTGAAACACGGGAATGGTTTCTGATGGTTTAGTACCGTTCCGTTACTGTTGTCTCATGATACAGTTCTCACAAGATCTGGTTTTTTGAAAAGTGTACAGCACCTCCCCTTTGCTCTTTCTCTTCAACCTACTCCAGCCATGTGGGACATGCTGGCTTCCCCTTCGCCTTCTATCATGATTATGAGGTTCCTGAGGCCTCCCCGCCCATGCATCCTGCACAGCCTGTGGAACCATGAGCCAATTAAACCTCTTTTCTTTATAAATTACCCAGTCTTGGGAATGTCTTTATACCAGTTTGAGAACAGACTAACACAACCACCATAGTTTTTAAAATATGAAAGAGAATAGATTATAAATGGAATGTAAATAAAATATAAATACAAATAGAATAAACAGAAAATATCAAATTAATTGCATATAATAAAGATAAATCTTTAATATTTTTATTTCATATATACATATACCCACATGGTGGATTATGTTATAAAATGTATTTTTAACACTGAACTTCTGTCAAAAAGCTTAGAAAACACTGTCTTATTTGACTTTAAGCTCCATGAGGGCGAAGAAAATCCTCTTTCATCTTTTATTCTTTATAGGGCTGTCATATTTCCTTGTGCATAGGCCAAGACGTGATTTTAATTGAACTGATCCTTGGAACTTAGAAATTTTGCTTTCATTTACAAATCATTTTTATTGCCATTTTGCTATAACCACTCATTTAAATAAAACATCCACCCCAAAAAATGATGGCATTAGAAGCAACTTCAGATCCTGCCTTTTACTGGAAGCCCTTGAGTCCTCTACACCAGCACTATCAGTATGGTAGTGAACCAATCTTGGTATATAAACGTTTTTGCTACTGGTTCACAAAGACATAGATGAGAGTAAATATGTTGAAACTGCTATAGCAATTTGACACAGTAGTTGTATGTTTGTTAAATCTAATAATTAATAGATAGTAAATGTTTTTGTCATTTCTTTTTTTAAGTAATTAATTTTTATTGTATTTACAAAAATATAAGTCCAAAATGGTTTAAAAATCAACAAAAAAAACGATCCTACAAAAAGACAATTTGAGAAGCACTGTCACAAAACATAAATGGAAGATGTGCATTTTAAAATTATTGAAAGTACAAGCCAGGTGTGGTGGCTCATGCCTGTAATCTTAACACTTTGTGAGACTGAGGCAGGAGGATCACTTGAGCTTAGGAGTTCAAGACCAGCCTGAACAATATAGTGAGAACGTGCTTCTACAAAATTGAAAAATAGAGATTTAGCCAAGCGTGGTAGCATGTGCCTGTAATCCCTGCTACTTGAGAGGCTGAAGTAGGAGGATCACTTGAGCCCTGGAGGTAGAAGTTGCAGTTAGCTATGATTGTGCCACCACACTCTAGCTGGGGTGACAGAATGATACCCTGTCTCAAATAAGTACAGATTTCTTCCATAAGTTTCCTGATTTTTATTGCTAAAACAGAAAGTATTCTATGTAGCCTGGCCTTTGTTGAAGTCACAGTGTATATTTGCTATCATTTTATGGATTATATTCCTGTATTTTATCTGGAATACTTGCATCTTCTGACCAATGGCCTCCAAATCTTTTTGACCATGCCCCTTGCACTAGTAAAATACTTTGAGAATATGCTCCCATATATGTATATTTATTAGCACAAATTACATATTTACTATACTCAGTTATTAGGTACATTGTAAAACACATATCAAAAATATAAAGGTTGGGGCAAAAAAATAAATCTTCATAGAAGTTCAAGTTAAACATTTTTCTCCTAAAGGTGCATATACTCTGGAGATATTTACCCTAGATTTGGAGCACCAAACTTTTTTTGCGAAGATCCAAAGAGTTAATATTTTTAGCTTTCAAACTCTGTTGCAAGTACTCAACTCTGACTTTATAGTATGAATGCAGGCATAAGCAACAGGTGTAAAAATGAGCATGGCTGCATTTCAGAAAACTTTATAAAAACAAGACTTGGACCAAGAGCCATTGTCTGCTGATCTCTGCTCTAGATTCTAGGGAAAACTGCAAATCCCATATTCACTCTCCTAGGGAATGTGAGTTGTAGCATAAGAAGCCAGAGAAATACAAAAGTCCCAATTTCCATGTTTTTTTTTTAATTTATTTTTGAGATGGAGTCCCACTCTGTCATTCAGGCTGGAATGCAATGGCCTGATTTAGGCTCACTGCGACCTCTGCCTCCCAGTTCAAGTGATTCTCTTCCCTCAGTCACTGAGTATCTGGGATTACAGGCGCATGCTACCATACGCAGCTAATTTTTGTATTTTTAGTAGACACAGGGTTTCACCATGTTGGCCAGGGTGGTCTTGAACTCCTGACTTCAAGTGATCTACCCACCTTGGCCTCCCAAAGTGCTGGGATTACAGGCGTGAGCCACTACACCCATCCTCCCAACTGGTTTTTTTTTTTTTTTTTTTTTAATGGAGTAGAAACAAACTTACTTTATGGATGAGGAAACTAAGTCCCAAAGAGATGACCTTCCCAATCATCCCAGCAAATAAATATTGCCGTATATAATTGGAGTTCATGCTTACTAACTAGATCTTGCACATGTCATAAAACTATCACATTTAGTAACAATCAAATATTTTATCAATAAAGAAAGTCCTGCCTCAGCAAATTGTGATTTCCTATAGTTGTTTTTTTCTCAGGTTTTTCATTATATCACTCAAGAAAATATTGCATTTAGGGTTAAGAAAGTTTGACAGAATCCCTTCTAACTAATTCAGTAAAAAAAAAAAATAAAAATAAAAAGACGGATTTTTAAAAAATCCAGTCATTTGCTTTCAGGAAGTCTCGAAAATTGGCAAGAATTCAGATTACAGATGGAATATATTCTCAAGGGCTTCATTTCAGTAACTGTACCTGGTATTAATGATCCACGTAGGCGTTGCTTAAAAATGCACAATCAATGCATTATGCAAACAACATGCTGGCCAACAGAATGCAAAGGGCTTTCACACACACTGCACTTAAGAAACAAAGTTGTGGTTAATTCATAGCCAAGGACACGATTAATGTGAGTAGTAAATAATGTCTTGCCCTGCAGCTCAGTAGATCAAGAAGAATGTTGTTACCCTGAAAGGGCTCAAGGACATCAGCTAGTGCCTCTTTATTTGTTCTGCTTCTACACCTAGGGCATGGGCTAGCATGCTGTGGACAGCTGATATTTGCGGAATAAATGAATGAATGAATTATAGGGCTACTAAAGAGGACTGAATTCTCTACAGAGACATCTTAAAGTTCTCATTGCCTTTACTTTTTAAATTTCTTCTATTTCATTGAGACTATTGAAGACAAGGCTTAGAATCTTGGGAAATGAATCTTTTGAACAGTGATCAGGAACTAAAAGATGGAGATAAAATATTATTAGGCCAATGCTCTGTATCTTCTGGTAAAGAGTATACAAATAAATAAAATTTACAAATTTTTAAAAATACATTTTATAGTATCCCTTTCAAAATCCAAACTCATTGTTGTAGGAATCTGTCCAGAAAACAAAAGATTTCCAAATTTACTCTATCTTTAAAAATGAAAATGATGAGGCTTGGCTTTGCATCTTTATATAGCAAATTCCAAAGGGATGGGAAAATAGAATTCATGAGTAACCATCTCCAAACAGCTTATAGACATTCCTCCTAAGGTGCCACCTTCCCATTCTTTATCGCCCCCAAGAAATTCCTCAATGAGAACTGATTTTGAGTGGTTGGGAAGAGGAAAGAATTCCTCTTTCCTAATGCCAATCCCTCTACCTAGTGGTGGTTTGTTAAAATTTCTTTTAACAAAGGACCACAATTTTTATTCCATAAAAACACTTAAAATGCAAATATCTTTGTAAGTTTAAAAAAAAAAAAAAGAACAAAGCTATTGACTTAAATTCACACTAAGGGGTAAATAGCTTCTCAGATCTTTTCCTGAGAGTAGGTTCTGATGGCTACAGTCTCCATGAAGAGAAAAAGGCACTGGGGAAAAGTAGAACAAATGTTGCCTGATTTACCTTTTTGCTTGAGCTGCCCTGTTTCTGAATTTAGTGCAGGTCTCTACCTGGTCAGTGCCCAGAGATTTGTTCCTATCAGTTACAATTCCAGCCACCAATCACCTTCCTTCATTACCTGTGCCTCCCCTCCTTCTCTGACTGGTTTTCACGCCCCCAGAAGTCATCCAATCAAATGCAGTTCCAGTTTTGTCCCTGTCTATCTCAACAAAGCCACTCCGTATGGGATCAAATGGTAGACAAGAGTCTTTTGACATAACCATGATCCAGCTGATTAGTAAAGGACTCGGGTTTTCCCTAAGACGGTGTGTCTCTGGTCAGCTCCTGAGATAGCAGCAGATTTACTGGACAGTATGCTCAGAATCAGCATCCCTGAGAGAGGAAAGTCATTGCAGGCAGGGAGAGAAGTGGAGCTACAATATAGATACAGGAAAGGTCTCAGCCAATCCAACTTACAGATTTGGAGCTGAGAGGGCCCTTCAGAGTTGTCCTGAATTGAGACAGGAGAGCTGCACCTTTATAACCCTGCATTGACCAGCCACTGAATGTAGTCTGTGCCTGAAAATGGGTAAGATCCTGGGGCAAGGCACTCTTTTCAGCCAAGCACAAATCCCAGGGAGGACAGTCGGCTAAGGGCCATCAGCCATTAGCACTTCCAGCAGCTGCAGAAATAAGTGCTTCTTTCCTAGAGGGGGATCTTAGTGAGGTATCATGGTATCCACTAAAATAAAGTCACTGTTCTTTTAAGTACAGACTTTAAACTGGGGCTCAGAAAAAGAAAAAAACACTCACTATTTTGTTAGAAACTTTACTAAGATCTCTTCTTCCTTTTAGAAAAACATGTCACCCACAGTAACACACCGGTGGTTTACGAGTTGCCAATTCAACTCACATGGATCAATCTGCATTTGCAGCTGTCACATTCATGATAATTCATGCAGGCTTCCATCACGTCACTGTAAGTGTAGTCAGATCTGTGAATTAAAATATTTGAAATTTATATTACTATAAATTTTCTATTCTCTTTTATATTACAGTTAAGAATATGTGTATGAGTAATATTTATACAAATTTTATTTCAGGATAGGGAAACATGGCAAAATATTTTGTGTGAAAAGAGATCATGCTGGGCACGGTGGCTCACACCTGTAATCCCAGCACTTTGGGAGGCCGAGGCAGGCAGATCACAAGGTCAGGAGATGGAGACCATCCTGGCTAAAACAGTGAAACCCACCTCTACTAAAAATACAAAAAAATAGCCGGGTGTGGTGGCACACACCTGTAGCCCCAGCTGCTCGGGAGGCTGAGGCAGGAGAATCACTTGAATCCAGGAGGCAGAGGTTGCAGTGAGCCGAGATCACACCACTGCACTCCAGCCTGGTGACAGGGTGAGACTGTCTCAAAAAGAAAAAAGAAAAGAGATCAAGAGATCTGAGAAAAGTAATTTAGGATGGAAGCTTGCCTTAGAGTAATTCTAAACCCTAGCTGCTGCTTAGAAACACCTAGGAAGCTATAAAATATCCTGATGCCCAGGCCATACCCAAGACCAATTAAATCAGAATGTTTGGCGGAAAAACCAAGACATTATTATTTTTTAAACTCCTCAAGGAATTGTGACAAATAGATAAGGTTGAAAAATCCATGTCTTGGTGCAGTGATTCTCAAACCTAAATGTGCATAACAATCACCTGGTGATTGATCAGGCACAGATAGCTGGGACCCACCTCCACAACTTCTGATTCAATAGCTCTGGGATCGGGCTGAGAATTTTTATTTCTAATCAGTTCCTGAGTGATGCTGATGCTTCTGGTCCAGGACCACAGTTTGAGAAGAAGGTTCTAGAGGCTTTGCCTGCCTGATCAGAGTCCCCTCACCACATTTAGCAGCTCTTCCTTGACTCTGGTCTCCCCCATCAAACATTTTGGAAATCTTCCCCTTTGTCAACTTTTGGAAAGACGCTTTCCCGTCTATGCAGCTATTTCCAAATGCCACGTTTTTCTACCCTCTGAGGAGCAACTACCAGACATCAGGAAAGACAACCTCTAACTTCTTCCATAATTTTTCATCTCCTTTTGTTTTGGATTTATTTGTCACTATAGACATGGTTCTACAAATTACAGAACTAAAAACACTCCTTTGAAACAAACTAATTGCTTCTGTTGCACAGTTCAATCCTAACGTTTATGCTATTGAGAACCAAATGCACTCACTGATCTCTTTTCACAACTTGCTGTTTTTTATCCTGAGATGGGCCATATATAGCTGCTCTTCTCTATTATATAGCATTTTGTTGTCAGGTTCTAGAAGTAGATTTGTTTTGACTCAAATCAAGCAAAGTCCATAAATAACACAAAGATGGGCAGCAGTAATTTGGCCACCACCATCTCTTAGCTCCTCCTAAAATCAGGATGTTTCACAGGAGGATTTAAGATAGGATTTGTTTATCCCCTACTTCCTGCAGTTACTTCAGTGAGACAGACAGGTTAAGAATATGTGTATTAGTAAAACTCCTATGAAGACTCCTACCTCAAACTCAAGCACTAAAGCTGAAAAGGAAATTTGGCGATCCAGATAAAAATTAACTTTTCCCTTTAAGAGAGCCTGAGGAAAAGAGGGACAAAAAGTCCTCATTTTCTCTAGCAAAAGAAAAATAGTCACACAATTTTTCAGCTTGGCCAAGATTAATAACTCGTAATCTGAAGATATTGGCTTCTGTTGAAGTGAATATCAAGATTTATTGACCTGTGGAGTAAATATTAACAGAGGTGAAACTGAGGTTAATAACAAACCTCAAGGGATAATACATCTTCATATTTGCTGGGATAAAAAGTCAGCCCATATATTGCTCATATATACATTCAAAAACCTCTTTAACCAAAAAGCGCTGGAAATCTCTTTGCTATGACAGATTGTTTAAATATACGGCTGAATTTCCATTTGTATTAACATTCTCTGGGTACTAAGGCAGCCAGAAAAGCAAGACATTAATGGCTTCTTCTGAGGATCATAAGCAGCCAATCAAAAGGCAGTTATTTATTTGCATATGAGATTTGATTGGAAGAGACTGATCCTAACCAGTATCTCATTCTCCTCAATCTCACTGATGTAGGCAGTGCATTGATCTGATCCACACTAATATTCAGCCACCTAATAAGCCCATCTTTTCCCCACAAACAAAATAAAATATTCTAAGCTACAGCTTCATACACATTCAAATAAATATGCTCATTGTCACCAATGACAAATTTTATAAACGAATGTTAACAAATTTTTTAAAAGAATACGAAATATGTTTACCTTAACAAAGTTAAATGAGATTTCTGAGCATTGGTGCCAGAGGAATTCTAGCTCTATGTCTTATTTGCTCTGTGATATCAGGCACGTCACTTCACTGCTCTGTGCCTGAGTTTCCTCAACTGGAAAATGAAGATAACAACAGCACCTATCTCATAGGGTTGTGGCGTAAATTAAAGGAGTTAGGACGTTCAAAGTGCCTTAGAGTGTGCTCAGAGCATACTAATGAAAAATAAATATATATATCTTACAGTTAGAAAAGGGTCTTTTAATACACACACACACACACACATATATATATACACATACACACACACATATAACCAAATACATATATATTTTAAAGTTATAGAGAAAAGGGTCATTCATATATATATATATATATATACACACACACCAAATATATATATATATAACCAAATATATATATGTGTGTGTGTGTGTGTGTGTGTGTGTGTATTACAGAGAAAAGGGTCTTTTAAGAACATGTGGCCCCAAAGTTTCAACGCTTTGTGGGCATCTGTCCCATAGTTTTCTCGTGGTTAGCCTTAATCATTGACTGTAAAGTGTTGATATTACTGATGTTTATTTAAATTTAAATTTAGTTGCCAATATTTAAAATTCAGGCGAATTCCATGTAAAATAATAAGAATACACAGCTTTTCTCACAAAAACTTCAGAAGACACAACCATAGGTGGTCTTGTATTCTCAGCGGCCAACGAACAAGTGCCACTAAGGGACAGCTACCTGCTGCAGAAGGCAAGCGACTTTATTTTCACAGTGCCAGCATGCTATTTGCCACAGTCTCCACCATTCTCCATCACTCCCTGTACTAAGGCTGAGGGTCAACAGCCAGGTATTATCCCACTGACATTGTTGCTTTTCTTGTAGTAGAATAAAAAATAAAGAGAAATTTATCCTCACACCCATGTCTGTTTCAAAAACGAGAAGCAGACAGAGAGGCTCACTCTTCAAGAAAAATGTGAGCCAGACATGCTTGTTTAGACCATAAAGAGGATTTCTGAGTTTAATATACCAACAAAGTGCCTCTGTAGAAAAAAGAATACAACTTAAGCCTCCATTAGGAAAACAAACCAGGAGAAGAACCATGACTAGTATGTGGAAAAGATGCCTGTCGAAGAGCTTAATGATCTGTAAAAGAGACTGAAATTTTAACACAGTTGATTTTGTGAATGTGAAAAAAGTGAGTGGTGGTGCTGTGGTATGCGGTGAGGTACACTTTTTACATTTATGTCACCTGCTCCGTGCATGTAGGTATTTGTATTTCTGATCCCTGATCTAAACCAAATAATCGTTATATAGATGAAGAAACTAAAGCCAGAGAAGTTAAGGGAGTTGACGAATTGTAGTGTACTGATTAGAGGCAGAGGTGACAGTGTAACCTGGGGCCTGTTGGCTTCATTCCATGTCCTTTCTATTATTAAAATACAAATATAAGTGGCTTCCGCTGTGACTTCATGATGATCCTCAAAGTGAATTCGCACCCTCAGGTGAATTGAATTTCAGCCTTCTCGTCTTATGAGACCATAGAGAGAGAGATTTAAATTCTCTCAGCCTTAACTCTCCAGTTAGAGAACACTAATCCCAGTGCTAGAATTATAATTGTTCAAAGTGATTTCAAGACGGAATAAAATATTTGATCTACTGGTTCCTGTGTCAACAGACCACCATAATTGAAGTGAACACTTACCCAAGGCCTTTATTGGCGGAATAAAAATATTAAGAGTAGAAACATAAACACTTAAACAGTAAATGTGCATTTGGTGATGTGACATCCCATCTGTTGCCAGAAATTTCTTCATTTTCTCATCTCAATACAGTAGAAACATTTTTCATTTCTTTTGAAGAAAATGCAGCATTGTTTGATAACTTAATCTTAGCCAACTCTCTGATTCACTCTGATTTTATTGTATTATCTCATTCTCTGAATTCTATGAGCCCATTGGTCAGACAACTTTAGAAAGACTGCATGAGACATGCCTAGAAATATAAAATAAAAGCTGGGAAACACTTAAAAAACCCCCATGAAACTATGCCCTTTCATACAGACTAACATGCAGTTTATTAAAGACAAAGGCAACAATATTAATATCTATAATCATTTGCCCAATGCTTCTATTTTCTATGCCTTTGCTGCTGCTCCTTCAGCCTACGGCTTTCTCAAAATGTAAACTAAAAATTCTTGTTCTATTGCTTGTTTTATTTTTGGTTAGGTGATTTTGTTTTGGTTTGGTTTTAAGGTATTAAATGATCCTTTTTATTCTGTGTTTACACCTTCTCTCCGCTCTGACTCCCTTTGAAGCTGATAGGGGCTCTAAGGATTGCCTCAAGGGAGGGATCTAACACCTCAAGGGTGGATACTACCTAAAGGGTAGAAATCGGGCTTTCAGACTTTGGTTTATGAAAGCCTAAACTAATCAAGAACTTTGCTGGTCAAATATCAAGAGAAAGGGTGTAGATTGATGACAGAGATGCAACTGTCAGTTCCATCAGTGCATTCACTCTCAGCACCTCAGCACTAAGTAATCTACAATTTACCACCCTTTGTGGAGGTTAGAACTCCAGGGAAGGGGAAGGGAAACTCCAAATAAATTGGGAGAAAAGGGGGAATGGATGACTCAAACTAAAAGTGAAGATGTGGGGTTTTATTTTATATACATATATATATATATACACACACACACACATATATATATACACATATATATACATATATATCTTTATTATACTTTAAATTCTGGGGTACATGTGCAGATCTTGCAGGATTGTAACATAGGTATACACATGCCATGGTGGTTTGCTGCCTCCATCTCCCCTCCCCCATCACCAACATTAGGTATTTCTCCTAATGTTATCCCTCCCCAGTCTCCCCACCCCCTGTTCTCCCTCCCCTGGCTCGACGAGGGGTTTTTTAAATTAGTTTTTCTGGCATATCTGTGTTTGCTACCATTTAAGGGCAACATTCAAGCATCAGGGTTATTTTGACATGAAGACGGGGTAAACAGCCTCCTATTAGCATTCAGTAAGGAACTCAACCCTATTTTAACAACTCTGTATAAAACTCCCTTAAAACCTTTTCCCCACCACTGACATGGGTATGGGACCAGAAACAAGGCTTTTACCTCTGCCTCCTCCATTTCTTTTACCCCTCAATCCACTTATCAGTACCTTCTCTTTTCCCTTCATCTCGGTGGTTGCAAAGCCCTGCAGATTTTGCCACACCTCAGTGCTGTGACTTATCCCCTCCTCTTTTTGCTTCTCAGCACTGCTTTAATTAAGGCCTTCATCGCCTCCTGACTCACCTATTCTCCTAGACTTCTGACTTGTCTCCTGGTTTTCACTCTTGTCCTGCTCAGATCTATTTTCCATGTAGCCTCCAGAGAAAACCACAATTCAGATACGGCCATATCATTCCGGCTTGAAGTCCTACATTATAGCTTCCCAGATATGGTTTTAGATCAGGGAGAGCTCGGAGGAGTGGGAGCTATCTGCTGCCTCAGGTTGCTCTTCTCTTGTCTCCAGCTCACAGTACCCTGCTATTACTAAGCTATTTCTTTCCTTAGTGCTTTGCTTTCATGACCCTTCTGGCCCAAATAACCACCCTAACCTGCTGTTTCTCCCCTTTCCCACAGGGCTCACTCTTGCTTATCCTGAAAGCCTCAGAAATCCTTGCTTCCTCTAAATATTTGACCAGCTGCTCCAACAGATGGATTAGCTGTCCCTCCTAATGCTTCCTTTCACACTCTTTATAACCACTGAATTGCTTTCTCAGCAACCATTTATGTGTCTGTCTCCTGCAGTAGAATATATGAGTTCTGCCAGGGGAGGGACCATACCTGAATCATTTATTTATTACTAGAACCTATAATAGTTTCTGTATGGTGGGTCTTGAATGAATTTTGGTTGAATGCATGATAGATGAAATATATACACACAAACATATACATAAGCTTCTCTCTCTCTCTCTCTCCCTCTCTCCCCCTTCATCCCTCACTCCCTCTCTATCCCTCACTCCCTCTCTCTGTCTCTCTTGGAGGGATTAAGGGATTATACTGGAAGATGAAAGATGTAACTCCTAGAATGGCTAATGCCCCTGTTGAATTGATATACATGCCTGCCCTGAAAAGAGCAAGGATTAGAGATTAAATAACTTGGATAAAGGATAAGTAAGTTTGAAAAGCAAAAAGAAACTGCAACAAAAGGTAGTTATTCACAAAAGCAAAAAACAAAAGTCATGAAATGTGTAGGTAATGACAGAAAGTGAGAAAGAAATGGACATTTATTGACTATTTTGATAACCTAGCCAGGTAAATTCTAGATGCTGTACGTATGTTAACCTATTTTAATACTGCAAAAGTTCTCTTACATAGATATTATTATTCCCTACAAATGAGAAAACCAAAGCAACAAATAATGAACACTAGTGTAAATGGTTAATAAGAAATTTGATTTGAACCTAGGTCTGAGTGATGTCAATGTTGATGCCATTTCTGCCACACCATACTGCTTCTAAAGATACACATGAGAAATTTTGCTTTTTTTCTCCATTTGTTCTTGGAGCAGAGGGAAGGGAATAGCAGGGCACAGTCAATATCTCCTGGCATAAAAATAATAATTATAAAAATTCATATAGAAATTAAAATGTACTTGGTACTGTTGTAAGCAGTCTAAATACACTTTTTATTTAATATCACAATCCTATGACTGAAATACTGTTGTGATCCTCCTCATTTTACAGAGGAGTGAACTGAGGCACAGAGAGTTCATGAACTTCCCCAAAGTCACACACATAGTAAGTGGCAGATATGGGATTCAAAACCATGAATGTAGCAGCCAAGTGGCTTCCCTTCACTCTTCTGCCTGTAAACATCCCCACATGGGACACAAGATAACCAGAAGAACCCAGAAGAAAAGAAATCCATATTGCAAAGACTTTTCCTAGTCACTCTATGGGTTTTCACTATAGCTTTATGTAGTTAAAGCAGAGGTATATATTAGCACCCCGTTACACAGATAACCTTCACAAGACCTTCAACTTGAGGCCCAGAGCTTGGAAAAAAGCTGCAAGTCATATCATTATAAATTAGACTTCTATTTTCTATAGGTAAAATGTGATAAATTAGGTTTATTTCTGGAAAATCATTCAAATCAATAAAACCACAAAAATACATGAAAGAAACACAAATGTACGCCTTCATAAACATTTCTTATGTGAAACATTTAATGTAAGTTTGGTTTCTATATACTAGACTTGTTGAAGGTTATTAAAATAGGAATCAACGAAGTTTGAATTGAAGATAAATTATTTTTCCTAGCAGACTTCCCTGTAGCAAGCATAGACATATGTCATTGCTTTAGGCATCTCGGACCTAAATTCAAAATTAATTTGTCTATAAATTTTTTATTCTAATTTGTTGTGAACTATTGGAAAATGTTAGCACAGTAAAAGCTGGGAGAAATCATTTCTACGGTGTCCTCTTTTTCAATAATCTCTTGCTCTCCTATTTCAGTAGTCTTCTGACAATGACCTCGCCCTGATTTGTCAGTATTGCTAATTATCACAGTCATTATCAGCTACCCTCTTGGTTTTGGTATTTTGGATTCTGATATATGCTAACAAACATTCCAGCATTTTTTAAATTGATGCGACACTATTATTTTACAATCGAAATCTGAAATCTGAAAATTATTTGCATATTTGACTACATATTTTAAAAGTTCTCTGTGGCACTCAAATTTTGTATTAAACAAAGTGTTCTTGTTTAGAAGGCATTTTTTCCAAAACTCCAGATTTCTCAAGAAGATGAAGAAAATGACAATTGATTTAGTAATGCTTCACTCATAAGAATAATTCTTATCTACTTCAAAGGCTTTCTGTACAAGTGGTATATAAATCTGACAGTTTTGAAATTGGAACAGGTAACTGCTTAAAGTGGTAGAAAATAAAACCAAAGAAGACACAAATGAAGCTGATATTCTTTCTTTTAGATAAAAAAGACAGTGCACTCTCTCTATATATAGATAGATATATATGTATAGAGAGATATATATCTATGTAGTGTTAGTCCATTCTCTGATATATCTATCTATATATCTATATATATAGAGAGAGAGATGTATGTGTGTGTGTATACATATAGATACAGATATAGATATATATAGTATTGGTCCATTCTCATGCTGCTAATAGAGTCTTACCAGAGACTGGGTAATTTGTAAAAGAAAGAGATTTAATTGATTCACAGTTCTGTGGGCCTGGGGAGGCCTCAGGAAACTTACAATCATGGTGAATGGCATCTCTTCACAGGGTGGTAGGAGAGAGAATGAGTGCCTAGCAAAGCAGGAAGCCCATTATACAACCATCAGATCTCATGATAACTAACTCACTGTCACAAGAACAGGATGGTGGAAAATGCCCTCATGATTCAATTATCTTTACCTGGTCCCTCCTATGACGTGGGGTTTATGGGAACTAAAATTCAAGATGAGATTTGGGTGGGGACACAGAGCCAAACCATATAATTTCACCCACGGATCCTCCCAAGTTTCATGTCCTCACAATTCAAAACACAATCATATCCTTCCAACAGTCTCCCAGAGTCTTTACTCATTCCAGCATTAACTCAAAAGTCCAAGTTCAAAGTTTCATCTGAGATTTCCACCTATGAACTTGTAAAATCAAAAGGAAGTTAGCTACTTCCTAGATACAATGAGGGTAGAGGCATTGGGTAAATATACCTGTTCCAAATGGGAGAAATTGGCCAACACAAAGGGGCTACAGACCCCATGTAAGTCTGAAGTGCAGTAGGGCAGTAATTAAATCTTAACACTCCAAAATAACCTTTGAGTCCATGTCTCACATCCAGGTCACACTGATGAAAGAGGTGTGCTCCCATGACCTTGGGCAGCTCAGCCCTTGTGGCTTTGTGGGGTACAGCCCCCCTCCCAGCTGCTTTCATGGCTGGTGTTGAGTGTCTGTGACTGTTCCAGGTGATGGTGCAAGCTATCAGTGGATCTACTATTCTGGGGTCTGGAGGATGGCCCACTTCTCAGCTCTACTAGGCAGTGCCCCAGTGGGTACTCTGTGTGGAGGTTCCAACCCCACATTTTCCTTCTGCACTACCCTATTAGAGGTTCTCCATGAGGGCTCCACCCCTGCAGCACACCACTGCCTGTCCATCCAGGTGTTTCCATACATCCTCTGAAAGCTAGGTAGAGGTTCCCAAACCTCAATTCTTGTCTTCTGTGTTCTAACACTATACGGAAGCTGCCAGGACTTGGGGTCTGCACTGCTAAAGCCATGGCCTGAGCAGTACCTTGGCCCCTTTTAACCATGCTGGAGCAGCTGGGACACAGGGCACCGAGTCCCCAGGCAGCACACAGAAGGGGTACCCTGGACCTATCCCAGGAAACCATTTTTTCCTTCTTGGCCTTTGGGCCTGTGATGGGAGGGGCTGCTGTGAAGGTCTCTGACATGCCCTGGAGACGTTTTCCCCATTACTTTGGTAATTAATATTTGGTTCTTTGTTACTTATGCAAATTTCTGCAGCCTGCTTGAATTTCTCCCCAGATAATGGGTTTTTCTTTTCTACCACATTGTCAGCCTGCAAATTTTCCAAACATTTATTCTCTGCCACTTCTTGAATGTTTTGCTGCTTAGAAATTTCTTCTAGTGGATACCTTAAATCCATCTCTCTCAAGTTCAAAGTTCTCCAGATCTCTAGGGCAAGGGCAAAATGGTGCCAGTGTCTTCACTAAAGCATAACAAGAGTCACCTTTGCTCCAGTTCCCAAGTTCCTCATCTCCATCTGAGACCACCTCAGCCTGGACTTCATTGTCTATATCATTATCAGCATTTCGGTAAAAAGCCATTCAACAAGTCTCTAGGAAGTTCCAAAGTTTCCCACATTTTTCCCGTTTCTTCTGAGCCCTCCAAACTGCTCCAACCTCGGCCTTTTACCCAGTTCAAAATTCGTTTCCACATTTTCAGGTATCTTTACAGCAGCTTCCACATTTTCAGATACCAATAAGCTGTATTCATTTGTTCTCACACTGCTGATAAATACATACCCAAGACTGTGTAATTTATAATGGAAAGAAGTTTAATTGACTCACAATTCCACATGGCTGGGGAGGCCTCAGGAAACTTATAATCATGGTAGAAGGCATCTCTTTACAGGGTGGTAGGAGTGAGAATGAGTGCCCAGCAAAGGGGGAAGCCCCTTATAAAACCATCAGATCTTCTGAGAACTATCACAAGAACAGCATGGAGGAAACTGCCCCATGATTCAATTATCTCCACCTGGTCCCTCCCGTGACATGTGGGGATTATAGGAACTAAAATTCAAGATGAGATTTGAGTGGAAACAAAACCAAACCATGTCATGTATACACACACACACACACACACACACACACACACATATATATATATATATAAAATATATATATATAATTTTAGCTCCTGAAAGTTGTTCAAAAGTCTCTGAAGGCAGGAGAAACAATTATACGATTATTTGAAAATAAAGCATCTTCTTTCTCATATTCCCTGATAAGAACACTCAAGAGCCATTTCAGCAGCTAGAAAACTTTGTACAAAAATGTACTGCAAATTATGATATTAATAATGCACACATTGCCTTCATTTTGCCTAATTTTCAGATAGAAACTTAACACGCAAAAAGCAAATAACTCCATTAATAGGAAAAAAAACATGAACAGACATTTCTCAAAAGAAGATATGCGAGTGGCAAACGTGAAAAAATGCTCAACAGTACTAATCATCAGATAAATGCAAATCAAATATATAAGGAAATGGCATCTCACACCAGTCATGACTACTGTTAGAAAGTCAAAAAAATAACAGATGCTGGTAAGGGTGTAGAGAAAAGGGAATTCTGACACACTGTTGGTGGGAGTGTAAATTAGTTCAATGCTGTGGAAAGCAGTTTGTAGATCTCTCAAATAACTTAGAACTACCACTCAACCCAGCAATCCCAATACCGAAATACATACAAATAAAAACAAACTGTTCTACCAAAAAGACGCACACACTCAAATGTTCATCACAGCACCAGTCACAAGAGCAAAGACATGGAATCAACCTAGGTGCCCATCAATGGTGGACTGCATAAAGAAAATGTGGTACATATACACCATTAAATACAGTGCAGCCATAAAAAAAAATGAGGTCAAGTCCTTTGCAGTAACATGGATGGAGCTGGAGCCCATTATCCTAAGCAAACTAACAGAAAAAGAAAACCAAAAACCAGTTATAAGCATGTTTGCACTTACAAGTGAGAAGTGAACATTGGGTACTCACGAGTGTAAAGATGGCAACAACAGACTGGGGACTATTGGGGGGGGAGGAAAAAAGGGAGAAAGGGTTGAAAAACTACCTATTGGGTACTATACTCAGTACATAGGCTCATTCATACCCCAAACATCATCATCAAGCAATATACTCAGGTAACAAACCTGCACTTGTAACCTAAAATAAAAAATTTTTAGATTCAATAAAATTTTATTGAATCTAGAACAAAAGTTGAAAAAAATGATACTCAGAAATTAGAAGTAGTACTAACACTTCGGAACCGTTTACTGTGATTCTTCTATTTAGATGATGTCACAATGTATATATAGTTTAAAAGAAAAATAAATGTATATCATATAGTAAAAAGATTTAACATTTTTTCTTTTAAAAAAGAGAAAACTATATTTTTAAATGTTTTATAATTCTCATGTCTTCTTTCTGATGTAATGAGTTTTAGCATAATACTTTATTGTTATCTGTTAATGTGTATTTAGCATTTATATTTTCAATGCATTTATAATTTTCCAAACATTTCCTAATATGTTTGTTTTGTGATAGAAATCTGTTTATATTTAGTTGCTGATTTTTAAAATTATGAATCCTGAGCATGCTTTTAAAATTAGCAAGAATGCCAGAACTATGCATATTAATTAACAAAACACTGTAATCTTCACTCAGCAATAGTAAAAAAAAAAATTTGATAACTATGTTTTCGTTATTTTTATTTAAGATAAAAAATAAAAACGAGGTTATACTTGCAAATAAAGCTACTGTAGGTGACTTGTATGTCATTTAGAATTAAATTATGCTTATATTATCTCTTCAGAATAACTTCTCAAATTTTAATATACATAAGAATCGCCTGATGATCTTACTGAAATTTAGGTTCTGATTCAGTAGGTCTGGATTGGGGCTTGGGATTTTGCAAATTTTAACAAACTCCCAGGTGGCCTTAATGCTACTGGTCCAGGGACCACTCTGAGTGGCAAAGGTTTTCTAGAGTACCTCACGTCCCACAATGTGCGTTCAGTCGTTCTCCAATGAATGTTAGAGATCACTATCGGGTAGGGTTGTCTTATTGCCTATGATTTAAATGAATGGAAGGGGGAACACTGGAGCAGTGAGGTAAGATAAGATAGGTGAGGTGATCTTGGTCTTACAAGATGGCAGGAGATTGGAATTTATATAGAAAAAAATCTAAGTTAAAGAGTCTTATGAAGAGAGATCTAGGAAACATTCTGTTCATCGTGTACATACAAATTGAAGTAGGAGAAACTGAGAACGTTTTCTGGAAATTCCTTCTTTCAATGAATGTTACTGAAAGAACACGGAGGTTGAGTGGAGTGTTGACCTGGGACTCCTGGCTGTTCTTTCACCCCTAGGAAGCAGTGAACCCCAGGCCCAAAAATCCCTACGCAGCCCTGGGCAGTGGAATCAGCAAAACAATAGAACAGGACACCTGCATTCACTGCTTGCTTTGCCATCTTGTCCTTCAGGATGCTCCCCCTGACTGTGCCAAGCTAGCTTGGTCTGCAAGCCTGTGTACTCTCAATGCCTCTCTCTTCATGGCACTGGTTTCATCGTATTGGGATCATCTGTTTGCTCACCTGTATATTCCCTTTAAACCTGGGGTACCCTGAGGGCATAAGCTTCTCATACTGTGTCTGTTGTATGTATAGTACTTGGCACAGTGTCCAGTTTTTGGCTGATCATGATCACTAAATATTTGTTCAGTAAATGAATGAGACCTTGAAGATCACTTAACCCCTCTGAATCCCTTTTTTCCATTGTTAAATTAAGAAACAACCTAAGACAGTGAATCTATAGCTGTGCTCCTATAGCTGCCCACCTGGTTTTCTATTTTGCTTTTACCTCTATATTTAAATAGTAGATTTTAACACATTTGTCTGAGGTTGCAATTTTTTGAATTTTTGCAATCAGACCTTTGTGATGACCTTGATACGATATAAATGACTCCCACATAATTAGCGTTCCAATAATGGAACAATAGGCATAAATGGACTAATGCCCACCTCTACCTCAAGATTCTATTTAACCTAATGTGACTCACATTGGGCTTTCAGATTCAGTGTTCCTGATTCTTATTTCTGATTCTTGTTCTTGGATTAGGGAGCATGACTTCACCTAAGCAATGACGGCAGACTTTCCTATTTCTTTCTGTCTTTTTTAAGCTCTTCAGGTAGTGAGAAAAAGATGCATTCAGATTACCTCAGGGAATCAGGCACTTTGTAAGAAAGCAGGGGAGGCAAGAAAGTCAGGAACACTCCTCAGCATGGAAAAAACACTCAGGTCCTTGAGCCTTCTCAGCTGGGACTCCCTACAGGCAATATGGTAAGCTCATGACAACTCGGGATACAGCAGAAACTCCAGTGTCCCAACTGTCACCGTATTCTCCTAGGCAGAAGCCCATGGCTCCCTGCTGCTTTTGCTGCATGCTCTGTTAGAGGCAAGGGCTGAAGATTCATGTGGCATGAGGGACAGCTTCTGTATGCAGAACTACCTGGCAGTCAGGGACACTATCACGACGTTGTTAACACTGTAGTGAGATATGGGGCAAAGAGCCCACTCTGTGGCCTTTCAGATTGTCCGTGGTTTACCTTCCAGTTCACTGACCTTCTTCATGGTATCCCCTTGTCCCAACCAGCAGGAGTCAGAAAGATATTTTTTTCCTTGGGTATTTCAAGTGTCATCATATGGGCAAACTCACCCTATGCATGTTCCCGTTTCATGAGAAAGAGCCGTATCAGAGAATGTTGTAGACATAGTCTCTGAGGTCCCTAAATGCTCACAAAGTTATTTAAATAAATGGTAAAATATGATGCTTTCATTTCGATAAAATTGTGTAAGGGCATTACAGATGATTTAGTTACTAAGGATGGCCACGGCATTTGGGTGTCTGTGTTGCATTTTGGTTTCTGATCACAGCAGTGCCAGGCTGTACACTTGATTATGGTGAGCTGATGACAAAAGTAGAAACCATCAGTATGTAAGTGCTAATCATTCTCTTTCCAAGTAAACAGAGAACCTCATGATCTGTACAAATTAGGGTTTCATGAAAGTTCTATTAGAGAAGAGTGGTGGAAAGTTGGTCTTTCCCATGGCATCGCATAACAGGCTATATGAGACATGTGAGACTTTCTGTGCAATTTCACAGTTACATATTTACTTTGAAATTGGCAATTTAGTTCCAGCAAAATAACACCATGCATCACATTGAATTTATGTTGTCAGTTTGATTTTTTTATGGTCTCATACTTTCAAAGATTTACTTTGTAATTTGTTTTGGTTTCATGCCATTTTAAGAAATATTAGCATAGGACATTTATCAATACTTTGGAGTTCATATATATTTAAGTAAAGTTAAGATAAAAACAATTTAAGCCAAGGTTGGAAGCTAAGAAAACTTTCCCTTCTTAAATTGTTCACATGTTAGTCAAGCTTCAGGAGCAATGGTCATCCCTTTTAAAGGCATTAATCCCTTGGTTTCAAACACATTCTCCATGAAGAAACAGGAAGAGGCCCATAGTTGACTTCAAATGAAAGCATTCTTTGTAGAGGACTCTATTGGAATATCTCCCAGATTCCCTTTATTAGGCCAGCACATCTGTCTCCCAGCTTTTCTAAATGATGGCTGCTAATGGCTCATGGCTGCCTCCATCTTTGAAGAACTGGTCTCAGAAAAAACAGAGACCACATGGGAGATTACACCTTTGTCACCCAACTGAAGACACCTCACAGCCATTGACTGGGTGACCTGAGGGTACAAAAGGCTAGACTTCTTGCCTCAAGGTAGGCTCAACTCTAGGGTACAATTCATGCCCCAAAGCACACCATGGGATCAGCAAAAGCTAAACTTTAGATGATACCACATCTGCCCAGATTCTTTTCTTCTTTATTTTGATTTCCTTATTGTTTCTCTCCAAAGAGCATATTCCCACATGCACCTAAATGCCTGTCTTAGTCTGTGTTTCTAGGGAACCACACCTAGGTCACCCTCCTAATTTATAGAAAATCTACTTAGCACTAAGATAGGGCCTGACATTTGGGCCCAAATAAAG
The DNA here is from genome assembly GCA_963573385.1 of Cacajao melanocephalus. Taxonomy (NCBI): domain Eukaryota; kingdom Metazoa; phylum Chordata; class Mammalia; order Primates; family Pitheciidae; genus Cacajao; species Cacajao melanocephalus. The sequence goes on along the minus strand of CAUYLG010054160.1, from coordinate 70,362 downwards.
TATCTGTGGAAATGACTTTTTCTTCTCTTTCCATTACCATGAATAAAAGACACATATCTCATTCTCCAGAACATGTTGGAAGATATCTCCAAATGTGATTTAATTACCAAAGACCTCTGGCAGATTGAATATGAAGATTTCTGATTTGTGCTGTGTGAAAATCTAAAAACCTAAATGGTTACTTTTAAAGATTTTTAAATCTCCAAAACGAAATGACTCCTTTTCTGGATCCAATTGTGGAAAACTTTCACTGGACCCGAGAGATCAACATCTCCCTAGGTACTCATTGCTGTAGCAAAGTGAACAGCCTTTGGACCCTGGAACAAATACATTTGCAGTCAGTTCTTCATCTCTGTCCATAGTGATCACCTCTTTCCATTTGGTAGAAGCAACTATGTCTCCAACCGTAGAAAATGAAGTCTTGATTGCCAGTCTCCATTACCTAAAGTATCATGTCATCATGCTTATAGAAATGGACATTTTAACATTTCTTGCTGTTGCTCTATTGCCTTCCACCATTCACCCCATCCTAGAAGAAAAAGACACACCTGCAAGTTAAACTGAGTTAATAATAGCCATAAGCACCAGCTTTTGAGCACTATATGTCAATTGCTGTACGAAGAGTTATATAATCATTATCTAACCCTTGCAACTGCCTTGTGGGGTAGGCGCTGTCTCCTTTCCAAGTTAGGGTTAATTTTTCTTGTGTTACAAGAAGTCTGGAGGTAAGCAGATTGTGCCTGTATAACAGCTCTATGAAATCATCGCCATCCCAATATCGTTCTGTCTTTCTGTTCACCATCCTAGATATTTGGCTTTCATCCTAATGGTCATGAAGTAGCTGATGTATCTCCAGGCACCACATCTGTAGTCTAAGCAGGAGAAAGGAAAAAAGAAGCCATGCCTATTCTCTAGTGTTGATCTATTTAGAAAGGCCAGTCTTTTTCAGGGATTTCTGCCTCTATCTCATGGACTGGAACTGTGAGAATGAGATTTGACCATGCTAAATGCGAGGGAGGTGGTCGAATATTTTACTTCATAGCTATTATAATAGCATTTCTAACTAAAATGTTATTTGTTAGACTAAATCATGTCTTGGTTTGCATGGGATACTCCTGGTTAACATTGGTAGTGCATGCATAATCATTAATAAGGTACCCTTTTAGCCTCCAGTGCCCCTGTTTGGATGATAAATTATATGGTTAACCTTTCTGTAATAGAGACGGCAGCTGAAGTGTTGAGCAAACCAACCTCTAGTATCTGTCGTACTCCAGTGACCAAAATAATTGAAAATCAATGTAAATCTTAATTTACAGTCTTTCATGAAAACACCAAAGGAGAATATATTTCTAATACTCTAAACCTCTTTCAAATTTTCTTTCTCATTTCTCCTGCTGTCCATATTTCATACATGCATGGCTGACGCCCTAAAGTGCCTCTCCTTTTCCAGTGTAAGGTTCAGAAAATTCTTTTTCTAACTCAATCTGTGTCACCTCCTTTCTCTCCTCTCCTATCCCCTCTCTGGCCCAGGCCTTTGATGTGGAGTCCATTTAGCCCCTCTGCTTACCTCACTTTTCTCTTTGCCTTACTCCACAGAACAGTGGAATATGTTGCTTCTCTGCACTCCCCCAACCCCCACGAAGAAATCATCTGCCATAGTTGCTATTTATAAGCATCCTGTACCAAGGTAAGAGTAAATCTGAAACAATGCAGGGAAGAGCCCAGAGGAACAGCCCTGAGCCTTGACTCCTATCCATGGAGCTCCAGAAATGTTAGGTAGCAAATCTTGTTCAGGCCCATTTGAATTGGGTTTCTCTTACTTGTAAGCAAAAATATTTTAATAAATACACTGATGTTTGTACAACTGAGGAAATCTCAGGATAGACTCTTCTGTCATTTGACGATAGTGAAGGGAGGAAAATGGATTTTAAAATGTGTAAGTTAATATTTTTTAGTCCTGTTATACGTTAATATAAGTTTTGTTCTTGTTAAAAGTGTTTAACAGGAAATCACAATTTAACTGTTTTTGTTTTGCTTTGTTTTGTTTCTTGAACAATAGAGGGCAGGGATCCTTTAAGAAATTTCGTAAAGGAGGTAAACGTGTTTGCTGCCTCTGAAATGGATAGACATCAGCCATTCTATGCAAAACCATTTTAAAATCAAATCTAGTGCCTCACTGAGCTTGTGCTGGTGAGGGAGAATAGTCAAATCTCCTTAGTTGTGAGGAAAAATACGAAACATGTTGTGTGTATACACGACGAAGAGATGCCATGGGACCATCGGGACCCATGGAAAAGATAAAAGCAGAGCAGACTGAGCTGTTAATTTGGTTCTAGAAATATGAAAGTTTGATGAGAGGCTCCTTTGAAGGCCAAACCCTCTTTCTGGCATTGCATAACTACTAGAGCTCATAGAAGGATTGCTGGCCATCCTTCTGATAAAAACAGGTCTTTCTACTGTGAACGACCCTTTAGAAGCCAGCAAGGCAGAGAAACACAGAGTCACCCTTACAAAGGGCATTAGGAAACAAATACATCAGAATTGGAAAAGACAACTAAAGGCAGGTTGGGGAGTATCTTAGCTTGGGCTGCTATAAAAATATGATACATTAGGTGACTTGATGTATTTCTCATAGTTTTGGAGGATGAGAAGTGCAAGATCTAGCTACTGGATGATTTGATTCCTGGTAAAGTCTCTTTTTCTATTTTGCAGTCTTCCTGCTGCGTGTTCACATGGTAGAGAAAGACAGCTCTCTTATTCTTATAAGGGCATTAATCCTATCACAAGGGCCCACACTTACAACTGTATCTAAACCTCATTCCCTCCCAAAGGCCTCACCTCCAAATATCATTAAATTAGAGATTTGGGTTTCCACATCGGAGTTTGGGGATGATACAGACACTCAGTCCATAGCAAGAAGGAAGAAATCACAGTGGGTTTTTAGAAAGTCCATGTCAATCTGTAATTTATATGCTGTGTTTCTTTAAATTTTGTCCTTTATTGTAATGATCTTTGATGCTAAAAACAAATATAGTAACGTGTGTTTAGAATCTTATGCTAATTTTTTTCCAAAACAAGAAATATTGATAGAACCCACTTCTTTGTTCTGCCTGTAGGTCATTTATAAATTCCAATGGATAGGTTCACTATCAAACCTATATTCCATAAACCAATGCCTGGCTGGACACCATAAACTATATACCATAAACCAATGTCTGGCTATTTCCCTGGTAATCTCAGCTGGGGCAGGACCAGCCCAGTAAATCAAAATAAAGAATGATGAAACTAAGTAGCAGAAAACCACAAAAACTCATTGTGGGAAGTGAGGGCTGGAGGGAAGGCAGGCATAGGCAGAAAGAAGCTCAATGGATGAAAGCATACAGAATCACACCAGAAAGTGGAAGGACTTGTGATAACCCAAGGATGCCGAGATAAATCGAATGTGCATAACCTGCTTTGAACTCTCTGCCCAAGAAAACAGACACCATGTAAACACAACATCCTACTATGTTTCTCACAGGGCATACAAAAAGGTATCTTAGTCATTTCAATAGTTGAACAACGCTGTATTATCAAAATGAAACTAGATTTAAACTATTAAATAACTGCATTCACCCAAAGTATTGGTACATACAGCAAAGCTATTTAAATCAATGGATATAATTTTGAGAGGGATTGTTATATTAATGATTTCACATTTATTTTAAGTGGTAATGGGATACTGAATGCAGATAAGACAGTTAACTGATTGAATTCCAGGGTATAGACCACAGGTAGAGAATAAAATATTATTTTTTAATTTATTCAACACCAGCATCGTGGTCAGTATTGGATACAGATTTTGATATCATTCATGACTGCATTGTAATCTAAACAGGCAGAAACAATCTTTCACAGAAAAGAAAGACAGGTGTCAATCAGCAGAAGATAGGAAAGTGTTGTTTTATTGTGTTACACAAAGCCCACCAGATAGAGAGAGAGAGAGAGAGAGAGAGAGAGATGACGTGAAGGGAGACGAGGAGATATAAGGAATTGGCTCACACAATTACAGAGGTTGGCAAGTCCAGATTTTGCAAGGTAGGCTAGGTTAGCAGGCTAGAGACCCAGGGAAGAACTGATGTTGCAGTTTGAGTCCAAAGGCCATCGGCCAGCAGAATTTCCTCTTTCTCAGGAATATCAGTCTTTTCCTTAATGTCTTCAACTGCCTGGATGAGGCTTGCCTACATTATGAAGGGTAATCTACTTTACTCACAGTCTACTGATTTAAATTTAATTTCATCTACAAAAAAAAAAATACCTTCATAGCAACATCCAGATGTATTTGGCCAAAGTGCCATGGCCTAGCCCAGTTGACAAAAAAAATTAGCCATCACTGTCACCTTTCCAATATTTGATATACTCTGACATTTTTCATTCAACTCTATTCTACTTTGTGAAAAATATTTTAAATGATGGTCATAAACTAGTGGATTGATTTCATGACTTGCTCGAAGAATGCAGCTTTAAAGTCTGAAAAGTACTCGTCTAGGAACCTGTCTAAAAGAGGCTCATTAACTTTCTTGTGCACCACTGGAGGCAGGAACTGCAAAAATGTCCTCTTGCACTCAGGAGGGGAGGGGAGTGGAGGATCTAAAAGCCCAAAATGGAGAGGTAGAATGTGTCCATTGAGCCTGAAAGTGGCACGTATATCATTCCAAAAGTTAATGACTTGAAGAAGTCTTACATTTGGGAAGAAGGAAAGACGGAAGTGACACCGTAGACTAATAACTGCAGACTAGACAGAAATGAGGAAACCTCAGTGGAAAAAGTGACCAGATGTTTCTTTGACAGAATAAGAGAATGTGACTCCTCCCAATTCAGACAATTCCATGGTCAGAAGAATAGCATTGCTGAAATGACTGGGGTTCATTCCTACCAAACAGTGGACTAGGAATTTGGCATAGAAGTGTTTAGTTATCTATTGTTACATGAATAACCTTCCCAAACGACTGGTTTAAAACAACATTAATTATTTTACTTCTACCCTGTACACTTCTGGAGCTTGACTGAACTCAGCAAGATTGTTTTCACTCAGCTCTTGTGTGGAGCTGCCGGCAGACAGTGTCTGGGGCTACGTTGTCTGATGTCTGGCTTACTCACCTGACTGGTGCCCGGACTGGAAAACACCAACAGCTGGGGCTCCTTGAGCAGCTCTCTATCTCCATAGGATAGAGAAGCTTCGTGGTAGCTAGAGTGAGAGATCCAGGCAGAAGCTGTCTGCTCTTAGGACTTTGGCTCCGAAGTCACACAGCATCACTTCTGCCATACTCTAACAGCTGAGGCAGTCACAAAAGCCTGCCTAGTCTCACGAGCACGCAAGAGAGGCTTGACTTCTTGATGAAGAAAGCGCAAATTCTGGTACATCACCTAGAACCAGAAACATTCATGCAGCCATTTTTGGCCAAAAAAAAAAAATCTTTTCTAAAAAGTTCACTTAGAGGGAAGTTAAATAAATTTCTTGCCTGTTCAAATTGAGGCATGGAAATTTATACCTATGATACTAGTAACGATTTGAGACTCATTCACCCTGCAAGGGCCGGGAACCACACATGCAGCCCAATGTTCTCATTTTACAACCGGGTACACTAAGACATAAGCAGGTCTCACAGAAAGTCAGTGTCAGAGCAAGCCTAGATCTCAGCTCTTTGAAACCCACCTTAGTTCCCTTCCTAGCCTCTTTCGCTCTGGTCTTTCCACTGACTTTCACATGCTCATTTACTGAACAGAGCTGAGTGGTCAAGGACACACAGAGTTCTTGCTCTTAAGTACCTGATGGTAGTAGAGGTATCTGCCAACAAGGGCGACACTGCACTCACATATGGAATAAAAGGAAATGCCACAAGGTTTCCCAGCTGTGAAGAGGGCCAGGACTTCCCCAGCAATGATGTCCTAAACATGGCAGGCAGACTCACCCATCCCAGAACAGACGCCAGCCATAAACCACAAGTAAAATAGTACCACTGTGCCCCAAGTGGATATCACCTTTGTACCCTCCCTGAACCAAGGTAAAAGGACATTTTCCTTGTTTTATTTTTAAATTTTAAAAAAATTTTAAATGTATTACTTAAGACAGTGTTTCACTGTCACCCAAACTAGAATGCAGTGGTGTGATCATGGCTCACTGTAGCCTTGACCTTCCAGGCTCAGGCAATCTTCCCATTTCAGCCTGCCAAGTAGCTTAAGCTACAGGCATGCACCACTATGCCTGGATAACTTTTGTATTTTTTTGTAGACATGAGTTTTGCAATGTTGCCCAGATGGGTCTGGAACTTATCGGGTCAAGTGATCTGCCTGCCTTAGCCTCCCAGAGTGCTGAGATTACAGACATGAGCTACCATGCCTGGCCTAATTTCTTCTGTTTAAATCCAAGACTATTCATAGCTTTGGGGTAGAAATTTCAGGTTACAAATTCACTTGTTCTAGGGAAAATAAAATAGGATTCTCTAATTGCTGGCAAAAATAATGTTTCAGTTTCTCCTTAAATACTTTTTAGAAGTTAAATCACTGCTGCTGAGGAAAAATGATGAGTCAATAGAAACTAAGTCATGATCAGAGGGATTAAATTTGTCTCAAGTTTTTTAAAGGAAAGGCAAAGCATTGAGAAGAATTTGTTTCCAGTAGGTTTTACATTAATAGTCATCACTTTTCCGTACATAAGACTTATCCAGTCTTGTGTTATGGAAACAGGGAATGGGGTACCAAATGCAGGAATATAATTTCACTGCAAGATTAACTGAAGAACAGAAAAACTATAGTTAAAATATAGCACTTCATATTCTATTAAGTACAAGAAAAAAAAAGTATATGAGAAGAAATTTAACATTGACATCTTTGGTTCCAGTGGGGAAATTCTATTCGACTGCTTCTCCCTCTGGAAGGAATTTAAATGAACAATACAGACTTCACAGAAACCTAGCACACTGGATCTGGAAAATATCTTAGAGAAGATTTTGTTGAAATGCTGCATTTTACAGGTGATGTTAAAACTGTGAGAGAAAAAGTAACTCACTTGGTCGCACAGCTGGTGTAGCAAGGACCAGGACCCAGGACTCCCACCCTCATGCTGGGACATGGTTCACATTACACCCACTGAAATCTCAGAAATATTTTAGCAACAGCAGGATGTGTAGTTAGAAACTGGAGAATCCTAGAGAAAGAAGGGACTTTCAGAGGCATCTGCTCTTTGCCTGCCAGCATCCACCCGACTCCCCAGGCAACAGTCTCTGTTTTTGTTTAAAGATCTACAGTTCAGTCACTTCTATCCACCAGGTTGGAAGACATCGTGGACGTCATACTGAGTGCTGCAACACACGACCCAAGTCGAGCCAGTCACCACAGTGCAACCCATTCCACTGTGATTGGCTCGTGGATGGACACTTTACCCAATGAGAACCAATGAAAAACGATCAGATTCTTGTTTCTGTTTTTAACTTGAGAAAGAGTTTCATTGTCTTATTCTTTTAACTTAAGTAGGAAGAACTATCAGACTTGAAGCCACTAAAGTGATGTTTACCCTACTTAGATGTTGAGGACAAAGCCAGTACCGCAGAGGACAGAATGAAGACATGCAGGAAACCACACACAGGCGACATTGGACATTGAATCTAGTCATGTTGGAAACATGTACTGTTTAGACATGTGCCAGTGAAATCCACTTAATCACTCAAAGGAGTTTATGTTAGGTTTTCCATCACATGCAATTATAGGGTTTCTAAATAACACAAAACCCTAGAGATGATCAGACCTATCCCCTGCCAAAAATGAAAAACAAAAAAACCAAGCAAACAAAAATGCTGAAGCCAGAGAATTGAAACAACTTGTGCAATATTGCAGAATTCAAGTGGCAAAGCCAGGCTAACACCCAACCTTCTAAACCCAGATCAACTGCCCTTGTGCTCTGAATCATTCAATAGGAGTGAGGCCTGGGTCAAGGGATGGATCCCTCAAGGAACCAACATGGGATGAGTATTCTCCCCAAATGAAATAAGGATGGTACAAATCTAAGCCCAGGGACACGTCTGGATAACAAATAACGAAACTGAATCCAGAAGTGAAAATTCAGACTGAATCAGAAGGAGAGAAAACTACAATCTGAGTGGAAACAAGACAGGAACACAGAACATGGGGTCCGGATTTGGAGGAGCAAAGAAAGGAGTTCGGGAACTTAGGGACTCCTGAGGCTCGTCATTGTTGGTTGTGTACTTGGGAAACCATCCAGCATTTCTAAGGTTAGCAATAAAGTTCTCTAATGCCCGTTGTATATGGCTTGCTTACTTTCCTCAGTGAATTGACCTAAAGGTCAAAATGAAGGCAGATGTGACTATGTTGGGTATTCAGAAACCCGTGATCTAGTCCCAGCTCTGCTGCAGAATAGTTGTCTGCCCTTGGGTAATACTAACAATGGACTCAAGCAAGGCATTTGAATTTGTGTAACAACTGAAATTTGCTCATGGGAAACCTCAGATGGGGGTTCAAGTGGTTTCTCTGAAGATAGATGATGATGATGATGATAGATTAGCTAGATAAGCAGGTAGTCATATACATGGGCAGAAAGTAGATATACATATACACATACACACAATATATATATATACATATAAATATACACATATACATAAACATTTATGAATTGTACATTTCCCTTAAACTTTAAACTCTGAATTGTTTAAATTTCGTAATGGCTCTCTCAGTGCTCAGTAGTTAAAGGTCACCCTCACTGGTTTGTCACACAAGATTTTTCATGAGCTGATCCCACTCTCCCAAACCAGTTTCGTGGCTCATTTTCCTTCTGCATTCCTAATGTTCTAACCACCTTTAACCACTACTGGTCTGCTTCTAGAGCTTTACTCATGCAATTTATTCTGATTGTCTGGTCTTCCCTGTTCTCTCAACCTGGAAAACCCCAACTGATTTTTCAAGAACCAGCTCAAGCATCCTCCTCTCTGTTATCTTTCTAAACTCCTCAAGCAGAGTTGGCCACTCTTTTGTCCTGCTACAGTACCTTGTCCAGACCTTTGTCTACTTATTTCTATGATAAAATTGTTTTCTTACGCATCTATTTCCAGTATTAATTTGTAAATTCCTTGACATGATCTGTGATAGTCCCATGTGACATTATTGGTTCATTATTACACAATAACCCATTGCTATTAGATTTCTAGCCCGATGGGTAGGCTGGACTTAGGACTTGAGGGAATGTCTCACGGTGCTGGAGTCACCTAGGAAAATACCTACAGAGCCCCAAAAAAGCATGTAAATGTGTAAATGGGAAGAGTGTCAGACAACAGGGAATGAGAAAGACTGTATTGAAATGAGAGTGCTTGACCTGTGAAAGGGAGCAGCCCCTACTCAGCTGTTAAGTGCATCTTTGTAAGCCACACCTCCCTTCTGGTCTAGCTGGAAAAGCATATGCTTTGGAGTTGATGGAATTCCATTCTCAGGTCTACCCCTCACTCACTGTGGAATATGAGCAAGTTACTGGACATCTCTGAGATTCAGGGTCCTCATCTACAAAAAACAATTAGCTGCTCATCAAAACTCTGTCTTCTTTATCCTAAGTACATAGCCAATTCTATTTCCATCTTCTTGTGTAGTGAGGTGAGATCACATTCTTTCAGTTCTGATCATCAGCATGTAAAGGGAAGAAAGGCACATCCCTTCCTGGCCTGGCCCATAAAGACCTCCTGTCTTAGTTTCGGTTCCCTCAGAAGTAGATCATAAGATAAGGATGAGAGTACACAAAGTTTATTTGAAAGGTGATCTCAGGAAATGCCAATGGAGGAGTGAGAAAAAGAGTCTGGGAAGGAAGGAAGCCAGTAAAGGATGTATAATTAAGCAAGTTACCATTCTAGGCAACTGGAGCCTAATCCTACAGGAAACTCTGGAAAGCAGCATAGAATTCCCTCACTCCACCTCCACCTAAGAGTCTAATGACCCTTGATGTGGGATAGTTATATGCCAACCATCATAGGTCATTATGGTAGCTATGAATTAGTTTCTGGGCACTTCTGGCCTTCTGTGAAAATGAGCAGAGAATGTTCACATGGCCAGAGAAACTTCTCAGGAGAGAGATGCAGGCAGTGGTCCTGGTTTGGAAGTGGAACTGGCATGCACTGAATGGAAGGGGCCAAGGGGATGTGAGTGTGGCCCTGCCTGCTATCCTGCCATGTGCAGTATCTTATTCTCCTCCTTGCTTCACAGATGAATGAAGAGGACTCCAAAGCCTTAGAGAAAGGCAGAACCATGAGACTGAAGGAGTCCTGAATCCTAAAATGACCACTGGAGGGCTGCTTGCTGGCCCGGAAAACCCAATTTGTCTTTACAATGGCAAGAAATAAAAAATGTTTGCTAAGCCACAAAAATATGGAGATTATTTGTTGCACCAATTAGCTGATTCTGACTAGCACAGGGAGAAAGTAGATATTTATACAGCCAGCCATATCTACTGCTTAAATCCTGGGATCAGTGGGTAACAAATAATGCCACTGAATCACTATGTGGTTCATAAAAATAAGTGTGAAATGCCAGGTAAAAGCTCTTGAGGCTACAAAAGAATGACAGGCAGGCTGACATAAGAAAGAGCCTCTGGGTTATGCAAGAAAAATCCTATCTCAGAAACACAGAGGGTTCTTGATCATTGCCCTTTGGCTATATTGTTTCTGCTTTCTCTGTATGGAGAGAGCAGCTTGGATTAGAGCTTACAGTGCATTGGCTCTCGGGTGTTACAGACCCATCTAAGATTACACATTAAAGCTCTCCAGGTGGCAGAAATCAGCCCTGAATTTGCAACTGAACTATAAGCACAGTGAGAAGGAAAGATACATTTTTTTCATCTATGGCTCTTGCTCAAAAGAGAAGTCAGCTTTATGGTTATTGCCCCAGTGTCGACAATGATGACAAGACTATGGAGAGGTCCAAGGATGAAAGAATCAAAAGGGACCAGTTATGGTTAGGAGCTGACTTCATGCTATATCGAGCCACCAGCCTTCACAGTACAGAGTATTAGCGTTTCTTTAGATCACTTGCCAAACACAGTTCTGTAATCCCATTTAGTCTCCTGACAGCCTCAACAAGCATCATCACCCCCATTTTTGGGGAGGGAAAAGTTAAGTTTGGAGAGGAAAAGTCCTCTCTGCAAGGTGAAGAGCCAGGGAAAGACTCAGTCCTCAGACGCCGGAAACAATGCATACTTCACCACATCCTGCCTCCTCCTTTTCTGGCTTCCTTTCCATGTAATGCACAAACATAAAAAACAGAATATATTGGGAATTTGTGAGGTCAGCAAACTTAAAATCGCATCATTTTCTAAATATGCATCTAAACAGTTATTGATTTGATTTAAGCAGTTATCAAATTGATTTATGTAAACAGCTATCCAAATAGTTTCTTTCAATAATTTGTGTGACATGTGTAGAGCAGGCATCTAAAAACATTTTAAGGAACAAAATGAATGTACTACTTGTTCTTTGATATTCTTTTCATACGTTGACAAAGTTTCTATTTTCTATTTTTCCAGCTTACAACTGGTAAAATTTCACTCTCATAACGTCTTTGCTGCTTTTTCATCTCCAGCGTATCATTCCACTCCACTCTCCCTCCCCTCTTCTCAACTACGACAACAAAACACCACATCTCAAAAATCTTTCCCAACAGCTGCAGTCCTTGGGAACCTATCTCCTCCTCCGTCATCTTGCATTATTCCCTTTTTCCACGGCAGCCTTCTTGCTGAGGGAGACCACTCTGCCGATGTTCCCTGATAAAAATAACCAACATTTTGTGAAACTTTACAATTCAGAAAGCAGTTTCTTCCAAAATTAAGTCATTGGATTTTCACAATAACCCAGAGAGGAAGGCAAAACAAGTATCATTAACTCCTGTTTCAAATGAGAAAATTGAGACTCAGAGGGGCTACACAATTTTCTCAGGATCATACAGCTGGAAGATGAATAAAGAATCAAACCATGGTTTTCTCTCTCCATGCCCCAAGCTCTTTACACCAAATCATGCTGCACGTGTTCTCTTGTTGACTTCTGAGACAGCTTGCCAAGTGACCCCAGCTCATGCACTCCCTGGTTCCAGGTCTGCTACTCCCAGCTACCAACATCCACAGCAGTTGAATAACAGTTGGGCTCTCAATGGGGAGCCATCTCAACCCTCCTTTATGAAGCAACAAGATTGTCATAGAGACAGGTGAACAAATAAGGAGAAACCGATCATCAGAGAAAAGCCTGTTGCCACAGAGGCTGCACATTCAGGGACTGAGGATCTTCCCCAGATACTCACAATTCCCTCTAAAGTTTAGAAAAAAACACTGACCCTAAAAAACACTTGGGAATCGGACGTAGGAATGTTTGAGTCCAGCTCTGCTGCCTCTATAACCTTGGATAAGTTTTAACATCCCTGAACCTCCAAAATGATGAAGAGAATATTAACATAATAGAGTATTTTTGAGCATCAGCTGAGATGGACAAATAAAGTGCTTAGGATAAGACCTCAATAATGGAAGCTATCATCAATATTTGTTAATTTATATGATAATATATGGTCCTAATAATAAATATAAGAAAATTTTGTACCCCAAAATAAACATAGATGGAACAAGGAAACAAAAAAGCTACGAAAGGAACCTTTGCAAATAACTACTGCTTTTGATATCACCACCCAGGCATCCAGTATTAATCCTCTTTCATCCTGTGCATAATTTTTCATAAATGAGACAGGTGCTTTACCCAGGATCATTCTTTGTTCACAAAAGGAACTGACTAAAAGGCACATGTAGCACAAAGCAAGGTTAATATCCTTCAATCTAACTGTGATGGCAAACTGCATTTGAGAATATCTTGGATTTGTTCCCTAATGAAGCCACTCCAGCAAACTCTTGGTGTATGGAAGTTGCTACAGCATCATTCAGAAGTAAGAATAAAGAGCATCACTAGTGTGGCTTCAAAGGGTAAAGAGCTATGTGATCCTAGAGAAAGTTAAGTCTGGTGCTCTAAACTCTCAGAGTACCCAGACCTGAATGGTTCTGGAGAAGCCAGAATCTTGACCCTTTGAAGGGCCCCAACATTCTCATCTGGAAACCAAAATTCCCACAGTTGAGGTGTTTTAGCATTAAGAACTAGAACAGTAAGAAACACTATGTGAGAAAAACAAATTTTGTGCCCACATTGAGTTTACTGTACATATTTTAGAGAAACTTGACTTTGATAGTGTGATGGTTAATTTTATGTGTCAGCTTGACTAAAAGATACCCAGATAGCTCATATAACATTATTTCTGAGTGTGTCTATGAGGGTGTCTTTAGAAGAGATTGGCATTTGAATCGGTAGACAGAGTAAAGAAGATCCACCCTGACTAATATAGGCACACAACATCTAGTCTGTTTAGGGCCCCACAGGAACAAAAAGGCAGAGGAAAGGTGACTTCTCTCTCTCTCTTCGTGAGGTGGGACATTAATCTTTTCCTGCCTTCTGATATCAGAACTTCTGGTTCTTGGGCGTTGGGACTTCAGGACCCCATTGACTCTTGTGGTTCTCAGGCCTCCAGACTTAGACTAAATTATACCACTGACTTTCCTTGTTCTCCAGCTTGCAGATGGTGGAATTTCTCAGCCACTATAATTGTGTAGTCAACTCTCATAATCACACTCTTCTCTCTCTCTCTCTCTTCCCCCTCCCACCTCTGTTTAAGTATATGCATGTATGTGTGTGTGTGTGTATACACACACAAATATAATCTGTTCTGGAGAATACTAATACAGATAGCTAAGAAAATAACTCATTGGAAAATTAGAAAATGTGCTACTTTGAGGAACTAAATTATCCTTGCAAAAGTGTTCATTATCTTAATTAAAATAGTAGACATAATTTCTAGTTTTAGAAATAAGGACTCTCTAGTTTTGTATGAAAAATGGATAATTCATTTATTCATTCCATATGCACTTCATATATATATTGAGTGCCTTTTCTCTTCTAGACACTGTGCTAAGTTTTGAAAACAAATAAGAAATAAGTTCTAATTAATGCCCTCAATGAGCTTATGATCTGGATACAGAAATGGACATGGATTGAAGTATAGTAAATGCTTGCTGAACCTGGGAGGGTTACGTCTTTCAAAGATGGCTCTAATTATATCTCCAATCTCACATTTTCTTCTAGAACCTGCAATCCCCCATCAAGAGGTAGAGTCAGACTTTTAAATCTAAAAGCCATAAAATAACGCCCTTGTTATCTGTGCTCTGCAATGACGTCTTTGAGACAGTGCCTCTCTCTGGATAGCAAGCATCCACTTCTCTCTCATATGCTACCCGTCTAGCATGGAGGTGGTCTGCTGATCCAGTCCCACAAGATCCAAGGCAGACGCTAGCTCTATCTCAACACATGCTTCCACAGTGACCCAAGAAGGGTAAAGAAGAGAAGGTGTGGAACTGTCCTCTAGCTTTTAAAGCTTCTGCCCAGAAGAAAGAAAAAAAATCACAACTAAGGCTAAAGAGAAAAGCCTGCTGCAGAGGCTACATGCAAATGTTCAGGAGGATAATCTGCCTTGGCTACCGTCATCATCTGCTCTGGCTGCCATAAAAAAATACCACAACAGAAATATATTTTCTCACAGTTCTGGAAGCCAGAAGTCCAAGGTCAAGATGCCTGCATGGTCAGCTTCCGATGATGGTTGTCTTCTTGGAGATGGCTGCCTTCTCACTGTGTGCTCACATGGCCTCTTCCTGTGTGCATGGAGAAAAAGAAAGTGCTTTCTGGAATTTCTTCTTAAAAAGGCATGAATCCTATCAAATCAGAGCCCTATCCTTACAACCTAAATTAACCTTATTATGTCCTTACAACAGATACAGCCACACTGGAGCTTTGAACTTCAATATATTAATGTTTGAAGCACACACACATTCAGTCCATAACAGCTACCATTTTTGAGAAGGGTAAATATGAAGCCCACGCTATGACTATCCCTGTAAGAAGGGATTCTTCTGTAATTAAAAGCAAACTATGAAAATAGCCACAGGCATAAAAACACTTTATATTTTTTCGATATTGTAGATTGGTTCCCTTTTCTGTGCTGATTTAGAAAACAAAATTTACCACCTGGTAAATTATTTTTTAGAAAAAGCTTTCATCTTAGTGATTAATCAACAAAATCTTAACTAAGAAAAAAGTTTGCTTCTTCTCTGTTCTACACCGTAAGCTAGAGTTTTTTTTTTTTTTATTCAATTAAAGATATAAGATATCCCTTGATGTCACATTGTTTTATTATGAGTTTATGTTTTCCTATCTGAAATGCAAACCTCAACTTTTGAATAGTCATGGTTTAGATTACAGTGTAACATCATTAAACAGACCAGAATCAGAGATTGTGATAGTTTGTAGACTGATGTAATAAAACCGAAAATGAATTTTCTGCAAGATTCTTTGTTCTTATCTTTGGCCCATTGTTTTCTCAAACAATAGTTTTTGAGATGGCTATTGCATTTTGCTATCTCTTTAACAGAAGTTTACAACAAACCTAAATCAAACAAAGGTGCTTCTGTTTCTCAACCTACATATGATGCAGGGTATAGTTTGTATTTTAACAAATTCTTGTCAATATATTCAACCAAGAAAAGAGAAACAGTGACAGGGAAGGAAGGAAGGAAAAGAGGGAGGGCGGAAAGAAGGAAGGAAGGGAGAAGGAAATAAGAGGGGAAGGAAGGGGATCATAGCTATAATGGTCCAAATTTTGACATTATATTTCCCTTGTCTCAAGCATCTCAACGTGAACCTAGACTGTCGTAGCTGGTGCTTAGCAACATCTGGACACTTCTACAAACTAGCAGGACTAACTCAAGGCAATTTAAGTGAAATGTTTTGCATAAAACTTTCTACCTGATCTGAAGGGGGCAAAAGCAGGTTCAGTCAAAAGCAGCTTGATGAAGAGATGGGGCGATAAAAACAAAAACAGTTCTTTCCCAACCTGGCCTTAGGAGCTCATTGGACAAAACACTGTCTTCCTGTCCCTGAATTCCTGCTTACCACTAACATAATATCTTCTACTCTCCCAGAGGTATTTTTCTCTTAGCTCCTCCCCACCGAGAAGCGACTACTCTGGGTGATGAGACTAGGAAAGTATCCTTGCAGCTGCATGTGCCTCCTTGGGTCTCCCTCTGTGTCTATTCACCTGTCCTTTCTTCATTCAGTGAGCCCTGTGGGGAGGACCCAGCTTGCAGAGAAAAGCCTGAAGATGCCCAGGGATTCTGTCTTTGACTGGATGTATACATTCGATTTAGAGGAGAAAATACCGAAGCCTGTCTGGTCCCTTGTCTGTATCTCACACTCTGAAATCTAAGTTTTTAGCAACAACTCTGATACCGTTGACTTTCGTGTGAAAATACTAACAGCCAACCCTTATATAATGCTTTTTATGTGCCAGACTTGATTCCAAATGGTTTACATGCCTTAATTCATTTAATCATTATAAAATCCTATGAGGTAATGGTAAGACAGGATAGTAGGCTCACAGAGAGGTCCACACCCTAATTCTCAGAACCAGTGAATACACTACGTTGCATGGCAAGAGGGGAATTAAGAAATTAAGATTGCTAATCAATTGACCTTAAGGAGATTATCTCAGAATATTCATGTGTGCTCAGTGTACTCACGTGTAATCAAATTAAATGGAAGAGAAAGGCAGAAGAGTTAGTTGCAGAATAAAGAAACATGAAAAAGACTTGACTGATCATTGCTGGCTTTGAAGATAGAGGAAGGGACCCGTGAGCCCAAGAATACAGGTGACTTCTAGAAGCTGGAAAAGGCAAGAAAACAGATTCTCCCCTAGAGCCTCTAGAAAGGAACACAGCTCTGCAAACGCGTTGCTTTTATCCCAGTAAGGCTCACTCACTTTGGACTTTTGATCTCCACATATGTAAGATATTCAATTTGTGTTTTTAGCCACTAAGTTTGAGACAATTTGTTACAACAACAGAAACTAATACTGATATTATCTCCACTGAGTGGTTGAGAAAACGGAGGCATAAAATGTTAAGTGACTTGTCCAAGGTAATACCCAGGCAACTGCTGCCAGAGTTGAACCTCTGAATCACTGTGCTGGAGACCTCTTTAGTGCTTTCCTCGATTAGATTAAAAGTAGGTAGAGTGAGGAAGGCAATTAATGGTTACTTTTGCAAGTCTCAACAGCGGAGAGAAGATAACCACCAACATTCTTGAGTGTTTACAATTCTCCACATTTGGCATGCATTCTCTCATTTGATCCTCACAGCAACCCCTGTCAATAGACATGATTAATACATTTAACAGATGAGGAAACTGAGGATTGCAGAGGTGAAGCAACTTGCTCAATTGGCGGGATTAGTAAGTGGTGACGGTAAGAGCTGCACATGGCAGTCTCACGGGCAAGTCATACCTGTTCACATATTGCTAAACTTAAACGTCTTTCATAAGCCATCCACAACACACAGACATATACAGTACTACTTCAGGGCCCTGATGACAAAATTATCCCATGAACTGGGGAGAGGAGCATTTTCAGCTTTTTTATGTGGAAATAGCCCTGACCTAAGGCTCATATACTTATGGCAACACCAATTACTATTGGGCAAGATGCTATGGGTATCTGGAAGACATGAGTGCAGCTGCTCTGACCTGGTTCGTGATTACACAGTCAACCCCTGGAGGTTTTCATACATATCTGGGGCAGGGAGCTGAGGCTTTAGGGAAAAGCGGGTGCAACAATCAACAAAGTATGAGCTATTAATTGTACCATGACCCTGTCTGTATCCATAGGCTGGTGAGTTTGGGACAAGCCAGACAAACTTTAATCAGTGCATAAAGGAGCTGTTGCCATGCAACTCACAACCATAAAATCTTAGCAACACATGACAAGCACTTATTTCTCACTCAGATGCCTGGAGTTTGGCCCATGTAGGCTGGACCAGGCAGAACTTGGCCTCGGTATGAATCAGGTCCAAGTCCGCTCCATATATCTCTCATTATTTTAGGACCAGCAGGATACCCAGGGGATATCTTTTTCACGATGATGGCAGAAATGCAACAGGGACAAAGGGAACATATGATGCCTCTTACAGAGTAGGCTTGGAATTTGCACATGGCAGCTTCCATCCTCTTTGGCCAAATCAAGTTATCCTAGCCAAGCTCAACACCACTGGCACAGTGAAGTGTATATATCCTTCTCACGGAAGTGGCAGAGTGGGAGATATTTGCTGACCAGTAATGGAATCTGTCACAGTCATTACAAATCAAAGTCCATGAGGAGAAACAGATAACCTCAAAGTGATGTCTGCAAATATCTTCACTTACAGACACAGGCTCTCCCTTCTCTTCTCTACAAACTGGTTAACTGTGCTCTTGGAGAAATGCAATATGGCATTCCTCATCTTCCACTTCCAACATGTGCAGCTGTCTGCTGGGCCTCTTGAACATCTGTACTCCTGTAACATACTGTCCTTAAATGAGATCTGGGTTCACAGCTGGCATGGAGTCCACTCAGAGCAATGAAAAACTCTCACTTGGAAATGGTGCTTGTCCGACATTCGATGGGCTTGTCATGTGGATGTCGTCCTGCTACATGGACAGTCAGCTGCAGCCTGTTTGAGAGTCTTGCTGTGTGCGTAATGTCTGGCTCAGTGCAAATTTATCACGTTGGGAAGAACTTTTGAAATACATTGAATTCAAAAGGCAAGAAGGGAAATTTGCCTTCCTTTATCTTCTCTCTCAACCAGTGACTAGATGAAATAACAGGAAAACAGATGAGGCCCTTAACTGTATAGTTCTCATAATAAGTTAAGAGCACCGCTTGCAATGTTGACAAAGGTAGGGAGAGAATCTGATCTTTCCTTTGAAAGAAGAAAAAAAAGCAGATGACAATTTTGCAAAGCATGAATGTATTGTCTATATTTAGAAAATATATCGGAAGTAAAATGATAAATTTTCTAGCTTTTTACAAGATATTAAAAGGAATCCAGGCTTTCCTTGCCTGACTCCCAGGAACATTATCTGAGGAAAGAACTGGAATCCCTTAAGCAAGTGAGAAACATGGCTTTTGAAGTTTTATATTGCCCCATTTTTTTTTTTCTCTTCATGTACTCTCAATTTCCTTCACAATTACAAAGAAATAAAAGTAATGGTATGTTTTGCCCTGGGATTTTGTTGGACTGAAGAAAGATGCTTCTAATTCTCTACAAGCTTTGGAGTCAGACCCTTGGAGAAGTCATTAGCATCAGTTTCCTTTTCTGTAGAATTACGATGTTGATTTAACTCAAGATGTTATTTTGAATATCAGCAGGTAAACTTCAAAAAGTTAATATCAAGTTGGAAAAATTTTAATCTTGAATTATGAAATTTTTATCTCTTCCTTATGGCTACTCTGCATTAATTAGAACATGTATCTCCCCCATTTTCTCCTTATATCCATGGCAGGATTGTGGCTAATCCATAAATCCTCTGTGTTATTATCTTTAGCCAGTTCCCAAGCAACCATCCTTCAGGTAAGCTGCTCTTGACAATACAAGGTATACCTTATCTTTTGACCCCATCATGTCTGCATGTGGTTTCCATAGTTACAGATAAAGGGGAAGAGAACTCAGGGATGAGGAGAAGGAGGTCACACCCTCTTAAATCCATCGTTAAAGAGATGACACACATCACTTCTACTTGTAACTCATTGATTAGAACTAGTCATATGACCCAGATTTTCTACAATAGGACTGGGAAATGTGAAGGAGTAGATTAACATTCATCTAGCAGTAACTGTCTGTCATAGACTCTTTCAAGAGAACCACATCCAAGTCTTTGATCACCCCTGATGTCATGTGGCTTAGGGTTAGGGTGAAATGAATGTTTCTCTGGGTTGGTTGAACATACAGGCACATTCAAATTCCCTCCCATCTCTATAATGTGATTATTTTATGAGCTTAATGACAATGACACTAATATTTAGAGTTCAAGAAAAATATCTTTATTATTACTGAGACAGAGTCTTGCTCTGTCACCCAGACTGGAGTGCAATGGCACAATCTTGGCTCACTGCAACCTCCACCTCCCGGGTTCAAGCTATTCTCCCTGCTTTCTCCTCCTGAGTAGCTGGGATTACAGGTGCCTGGCTAATTTTTGTATTTTTTTTTTCAGTAGAGACAGGATTTTGCCACGTTTGCCAGGCTGATTTTGAACTCCTGACCTCATGTGATCCACCCGCCTCAGCCTCCCAAAGTGCTGGGATTGCAGGCGTGAGCCACTGCACCCAGTCAAAAATCTTAATTATTAAGAATATGAACAAAAAATAAAGTACAGTACCCAGAGCTGAGATTAAGGGAAGAATTCTGGAAATCTGGAGCCTGTCGATAGGCACCAGACAATTGGAACACGTCAATAGGATGCCAAGAAGAAAAGAAATTTCAAATGATGTGGAATACATAGAGCTTGTTGCAAAGAAGTATCTCAAGAAGGCCTCTCTGAGCACCGTTGTAGGCCAGCACAACCCTTTTGGAAAGCAATTTACCAAAGTATCAAGAGCATTTTACACGTCCCTGTACTTTGAACTTGGAATTTCACCCTTGAGACATTATCTTTAAAGGAAAAAAAAAATCTTTTTTTTTTTCCAAAGGCAGTGGCTCTCTCTGTCTCTCTCTCTCTCTCTCTCTCTCTGTGTCTCTCTCTCACCCAGGCTGGAGTGCAGTGGTGTGATCATGGCTCACTGCAAACTCAAACTCCTGGGCTCAAGCAATAGCTGGGACTACGAATGGTCTCTAAGACTTTATATTAAAGAAACATTTCCTAAAACACTCGAAGTAAAAATTCATCACAACTTTATTTATAATATAAAACAAATGGAAACTAGAAAGCTTATGCATACATCTTCAGGTAAATTATGTTATATACACCTAGCGGACTCTGTTTATAAAGAAATAATTATATAAATACTAATTAAGGGTCATTTTAACAAACAACAATCCTATACTCTGCAAAAATGTTAACTAATACAAACCGAAAGACAACTGAGGAGCCTTTTAAGATTAAAGGAGACTTGCCACTAAATTCCGTGTGCTCCCCTTGGTAGAATCTTATTTGAAAAAACATTGTTATAAAAGACATCGAAGCAACTGGCAAAATTTATATAAGAAATTGTTATTATATCAATATGAAATGCCCTAAATCTGACCACCCTTGTTATTATACAGGAAATGCCTTTTTCTTAGGAGACACACGCCAACACGTTTGGGCATAAAGGATCATAAAGTCTACTCAATCAGAAATGATTCAGAAAAAGAAAAAGTGTTAATAATATTGTCTGTGTAGTAAAGATAAAGATAATGCAACTCTGGCAAAATATTAACAATTGATGAATATAGATAAATGGGTGTTTAATGTACTGTTTTTGCAATTTGTAGTTTTAAAATTTTTTTAATTAAAAGTTTAAGAAAATGCTCATCTGGAGAATGTTTAGGATATAAGATTAAATAAAAATTCAGGGTATGGAATCATGTATCCAATATAACCTTAGTTAATTTAGAAATACCTCTCTATATAGAAAACAAGACTAAAAGGAAAATATTAAAATATTAACAGTAACTAAGTTCAGTGGGTAGATTGAACTGGGAATGCTTTTACACTTCCATTTTTTCTGTATTTTCTTCACCTTTTTAATAATCATCTATCACTTTCATAATGAAAAAATAAAATAACTACCAAGTACATAGGAACAGAGTCATTTTTTCCCATCTTTCCAACTATGAGCCTGAAGCCAAAATTCAGAGCATTGACAGAGGGAAATGAGTTCAAGCTGTCAGCTATTAAGGTGTGAAAGTCTGTGTTTTGGGGGTTGCCAAGTGACCTTTAATGAACACCTGTCTGAGACAGAAAAATCATAGTATTCCAAGCTTAGGACTCAATGTATAATTTAGCTTTAGTATCACAGTGGGGCTGCTGGGTATAGCTCCAGCTTTAAGATTTATGGCCAAGCTGAGGAATATTTTTGAATTTGGCTTATTCTTCACAGACTTAAGCTTCAAGTTTATATGGTGTAAACTATCTAACCTTGACTTCTGATCATAGACCAAATGGGTTAAGCCTAACTGATTCATAAGACTGCAAACCTCTTTCAACGTTGATGAGGTCAGCATCCTCTCAGTTCCTGGATCTTGTCCCCAGCAACTCCTTCCCACCCCCTCCTAACTAGTTTCTTCTGAGTTCACTATCCGTCTTTATTCTCTGGCTCCTGTTCTCCAAACCCACTTCCTCCCCAGGACTCCTCCTAGAAAAGGAGTCTTGCCTCACTCTTGTCTATCTGAAACAACACAGCACGCTTAACACTTCTCTTCCTTCACATGGGCAACCATCCTTTAAAAGCCTCCTGATTCCACCTGTTCTACTGAGCCAGGGAATTCTCTCCAAGCTCCACTCACCCTTGCCTCTCACCCAAATCCATTCCTTTATTTTGCTAGAACCACATATGTCTTTGGAATCTCAGCCGATTCCTTCCACCCATATAGACTGATGTTTCTGACCATTCTCAAGGCAGCTCTGGCTGGGTCAACAGCTTCCATTCAGACCCTAAGACCTCTGCCTTTGTAGAAAGTAGGTTTCAGTTTGCCTGAACTAGAGAAGTAGCTATCAACATTGCCAAATCCTACCAGGGGGAACACACGCCTTCCTATCTCCTGCTCAGGGGGCCTCTCCTGGGGGATGCAATGATTCTTAGCTCTCCTCTGACAGAGCGGACCATCCTGGCACTGTCTCTAAGTTCTTATTCTACTGAGCTGACAGGAATACCAACTACAATCATCCTAGAGGCTCCACGCTCCCCAGGGTTAGGCAAAGTTATGCAATATCATTCTCTGCTTGCATTAGCAGTCAGGTGGGTTCTTTAGTAGGCTTGGACCCAGTTCATGTTCCCTACTCAGAATCATCCTCCCCCCACCTATGCCCTTATATAATGACTGCCTGTGTCAATTCTCAAATTGAAGTAAAATGCCTAAGTCCATGGCTATGTGGTTTCCACTCTTCTTCACACAGAGGCAATCAAAAGTCATCAACCCCCACTCACACTCCCTTGGTTTATGTTTTTATTTATAGATCACTAGGAAAATAGAATCACTTGGACAGAAAGTTTCCCATCTTTATATATCTACACCTATTCCACTCTCTGCTTTTCCTTCTGATTCAAGCACGAACTATCTTTTCTGCTCCTTCATTGCTGTATTGCCTACATCATCAGTTTACTCCATCCAGTGGACCTTCTCCATCAGCAGACAGCATGCTCTGTATCTTCCATACTTAAGGCAAATGCTAAATGCTTAAATTCATCTCATATCCTCCTCCAGCTACTGCCCCATTCTGTCATTTTTTATCACAATAATACTTCCAATCTATTGTCTCCATTTTGACACCCCTTTTTCATAATATATCCTAATTTTAGGAAGGCTAATTCTTTTCTTAGGGCCAGCAGTAACCTCCTTATTTCCAGATGCAGTAGTCACTCTTTTATTCTCATCTTATTCACCATTTCAGCTCAATACAGTTGACTACTCTTTCCTTGTTGGACTACTTCCTTCTCTTGGTTTTCTGTAATAATTCTAGACACTTCTTTTTTTTTCCAATCCCACAAGCCCCTCTTCAATCTTCTTTGCTAACTCCTCCTTTGATTTCCAAATGTTGGACTGCACAGCTGGAGATCAGCCCTAGATCACGTGCAAGTCTCTCTCTGTGCTCTCTAGGATCTTACCAAGACCCATGGCTGTACCAAGGACTCCCAAACTGACACTTTCACAGCAACCAACCCTCTAGGTGCCAAACCCATATAGACAGATGCTTTTTTTTTTTTTTTTTAAATATGTTGGATGTCTAAAAGGCATCAGAAACTTTACATGGTCAAACAAAATTCTTGATTTCCTCCTCTCTGTTTTACAGAGAGAGACTTGCACATGGCCTGGAACTGATCTCCAGCAGGGCAGTCCAAACTCTAGAAGTCAAGTAAAGGAGGGGGAGTTAGCAACGAAGATTGAGGAGGGGCTTCTGGGATTAGAAAGAAACCAAAAGAGAGTCTCTCTCTCTCTCTCTCTCTCTCTCTCTCTCTCTCTCTCTCTCTCTCACACACACACACACACTCTCTCTCTTTCTCTCTTTCACACATACACACACACACACACACACACACACACACACACACATTCCCTTCCAACCCAAGTTCTATTTCAGTTAATGCCCGGTCCTGAAATCTGAAATCCTCTTTGCTTCCTTTCACGTCTTATTCCCTCGCCTCCAAACCTGCAAGCCAACAACAAATCCATTAGTTTTTCCATTGAACTACTTCTCAAATTTATTGGCTTCTCATGCCCCTGCTACCACCCTGACCTCGGCCATACTGGCCCCTTGGCTCTACTGTTGCAATAGCCTTTAGTCAACCCCACTCTCCCACTTTCCCTCCCGTGGAGTCCATTTCCCACACACAGCCAGAACAACCTTCTTAGAATATAAATCGTATCATGTCACTCAATTCTTCAGACCTCCCAATGGCTTCTTAAGATGATATCCAAATACCTTGCCACAGCCTAGCAGAGCCTAGGTGACCTGGCAGTTTCCCCAGTTCTGTCTTTCTCCCCTCTCCCCATCGTTCATCATGCTTTGTCCACACTGTCTCTATTTCTGTTCCTTAAACACACCAAGTCCTCTCCTGCCTTTGTACTTGATGTGTCTTCTGTCTGGACACTCTGCTCCCAGATCTTCACAAGACTGGCTTCTTATCATTTAGCTTCCGTTTAAGATTCATATCATCATAGACTTTTTTTTTTCCTAATCTGAATTCATACGCCTCACTCTGAGTTCCTCCCCAAAGTTATTGTACTTTCCTTAAAGCCCTTATCACCACAGGAACTTATCTTAGTCTTTCTCATGTGAATTGGTGCATTTCTGGTTTGCCCATTGGAGTGAAGGCTCTCTGAGGGCAGAAACCTCACTGATCTGGCCTCTGTTATGTCTCAACACCTACAGCAGAGCACAGCACAGAGCAGGGCCTCAAAGCATCAATTAGTAAAGGAAAGAATCAATCTCTAATGACTGTAAGCTCAAATTAGAGATGGATACAGGAAGGTCTGGGAGAGAGAAAATGTCAGAAGAAAAGTAAGTTTGACAGAATAACAGTCATATTCAAGTCCTGCTCAGCTTGCCAAATTTGTGAGACTTTGGCTTTAGAGTATATGAAAGAACACACATGGGAATGCTTTCCTGAAGAGAAGTTTTGTCCTCAGACAGACTTTGGCCAGCATTTGCTCCTTAAACAGCTACTCACAGATTCTTACTGAGACCAGAGCTACTGGCCAGCCTCCTCCTGCACTGGTGATTTCCCTGCAGCCGCCTGGTAGACACAGGTAGGGCTTGGGACATTGGAGTGGAACCTTGCTACTTTCACCTCTGAGGAAGGAGTCACTTGTTTCTAATTATTCTTTGTCAGTGACATCTTCCATTTGTATAAAGTTTTTGGTGCCACCAAGTGAAGTGTAAATTTACATAAAGTCATCTTTAAAAAAAAATACAGAGATGTGGACACAGGGTATGGTTTAAGAGGAAGCATTGACCCAAGTCTGTGGCTAATGGCTTATAGATCTCAGTACTTGAATCAAAAGGATCTCTCCATTGGAGGGTTTACAGCCCTGAAATCATGGGTGGAATAGGAAATACCCTTCAGATTTGGAGGCAGGAAATCTTGTAATCCTCCTCAAATAGCAATTACTTGTGGAATATCTGAAAGATGGTGAGATTCTTAAGCACGTTTATAACAGATTTTTAAAACTGGCTACAACCATTACATTTCACTTGAATGCCACACACTAACTATGTGATATCTGGAAAGTTACTCAAACTTCTTGTAACTCTGTTTCTTTGTCTATAAAGCGAGGCTAGTAATATTGCTCAGGGAAAATATTTCTACCCCTAGTTAGAATGTAAAATGTCTTAAGAGTCCACTACTACCCTAATAGGCCACGAAAAATTATCAGACCAAAATGCATAGAAAAAAAATGTTTAAAAACGGAAAACGTATTTAAGATTAACACCAAATGGTCTAACATACACATAATTGGAGTCTCAGAAGGTGTAAAAAGAGCAAATGGAGCCAAATAAACATTTAGAGAGCTAAAGGCTGAGAATCTTCAAAAAGTGACATGAGACATCAAGCCACATACAAAAAGCTCAGTGCATTCGGCCCAAAGAATGTAAAAACAAAACACCTAAGCCCTTCATAGTCAAACTGCTGGAAACCAAAGATAGAGAAAGTCCTGTAAGCAATCAGAAACAAAAGACAAATTACATAAAGAGCAGAAGGGGAAGAGGAGACTGACTATAGGTTTTTCATCAGAAAAACTGAAGGCCAGAAGATAATGAATTGTCAACTTCAAAGTGGCAAAAAGAAAACGTGTAGAATTCTTAGAATTGTGTACCCAGTTGGGCTCCCAGACTTCACCATTAGCTAATAAGGGGTGGTACTTTTATTATGTACTCAGTGCCAGGAATGGAGGATTCTGAATGAGCTTTTGCTCTGCATAACCAAAGTTTAGTAAGATGTTCACCTAGAGCAACGGCCCACCCCCTCCTCCTTCAGCAGCACTAAGCTCAGTAGAGCTCCCAAGAGGAACATCTTTCATTCAACACTGCGGCTCTTAGCCTTGGGTGCCATTAGAATCACTTTGCACATCAAGCCCCACACCTTGATGTCCTGATTTAAGTGTTTGGGGTTGGGGTCTTGGCTTTTTTTTTTTTGGCCAAGATGATTCTAGCACACAGCTAGAATTGTGCCCTATTGTTTAAATAGGATTATTGATCCTTTTAAGGCAGATACGATTTTAAATTCCAACAATATTTTTTAGGTTAAACCTTAGTTAACAGTTACCTAATTGTTTTAAAAAGAGACAACCAGAACTGTCTTTGGCAAGGTCACCATATAGCTGATTTGCTCTCAAATTTGGATACTTTTTGATATCCACTGGATAGTTTTAAAATACACTGACCCATGAATCTCCAGAGATTCTGGTTTCCCTGGTATGGGTTACAGCCTGGGCATCTGAATTTTTATAAACTCTGCTTTTCTAAGCTCTTGAGTTTATTTGTTTATTTTAGAAACAGGGACTTGCCCTGATGCCTAGGTTGGTATGCAGTAGCACACTCATAGCTTGCTACAACCTTCAACTCCTGGGTCCAAGCAATTCTCCTGCCTCAGTCTCTCAGGTAACTAGAACCACAAGTGCATGCCACCACACCTGCCTAATTTTTTTAAATGATGTTTTTCTTTTGTAGAGATGGTATTTCACTGTGTTGCCCAGGCTGGTCTCAAACTCCTGGCCTCAAGGGTTGATCCTCTGGTCTCAACCTCCCAAAGCACAGAAATTACAGGCATGAGCCACCGTGCACAGCTTGCTTTTAATATTTTTAGGAAGTTTATGTTCCTGGCCAGAAGTTATTCAGGCAAGCAAAAGATTATCATGGAAAACAAGAATGGATAAAATCAGATGAGCTGTCTGGCCTCTGGACTGCTGACACCTCCACATTTTTTCAGCCACCTCGTTCTTTCCTCCAAAGGTCTCCTTGGTCACCCTGCAGCCCACTGCCTGCCAGTGTCTAGCTGGCTACCTGCTTCATGTGAAGAGCTGCTCCTTACAGAGACTCCACATGAATTTCCCTTCTCTTTAATGTCCAGCCATGTAATAGAAACCCCATTACATCAAAGTTGAAGGGACTGCCAGAAAACAAATGACTGCTGCTGTTTGAGTGTGTTGGAGACAGCCAGCGCAGGCCCATCAGGGAACTGCGGATTCCGGAGCCTTACTACAAGGCTGTCAGGCCCCTCAGCACTGTCACCCAGTCGCAATGGTCAGAAAAACAGCCTCCTGATCACTGAGCTGTGCTATTCCCTCTCCGCTGTCGTCTGATGATTGGTGGGGAGAGTGTGTCTCAGAGCCATAAATCTGTGTGTCTTCAGCGTGAATGTTTCCTCCTTTGATTACACCACCTCCTTCCCAGGATCATTTAGTCACAAGGAGGATTTAGCTGCTGTACAATTCAAATGCCATTTCCACTGATTTCTATATATCCAGTTTCTGGTCTCTGATATTATTGCTTCTGGGGCTGATGGTACATCCACAATTTTCTTCACCTATATTTTTTCTTTAGTGCCTATTTTTTCTTCTCCTTTATTAAGATTCAGAGTGTCTCAAAGAGTGCTCCCAAAACTATACATTTGCATCACCTAAGGTGTCTGCAAAAATCTCAGATTTCTAGGTCTACCACAAACCCACTGATTCATACCTAAAACAGAAGCAGATATTGGTATTCTTAACAAATACCCCAGGTCATTGTAAAGATTGAAAATCACTGATCTGAGGCTGTGTCATGTGTCTGAGAAACCAAGCACCCTGGATTCTAGTTCCCACTAGGCAGTTTCCTGATTGAATGACCTTGGGCAAGCTCTCTGGGTCTGTCACCTCCTCTGTAAAATGAAGCTGGTATCTTATATTCCTCATGGAATTGTTGTGATGATTAAATGGGGGTAATATACATCGCATGTTTAGAATAGTGCCAAGCACACATTAAGATATCATCATTATCAATCCATTCAGTAAGTGAAGATTAACCACATGAAACATCAAAAAAATCTTCTGCCTTCCTTTATTTTTACTTCAGCTAAAAGCGTAGCACAGAAATATAAACAATAAAGTGCTGCAGAATTTAAGACACTGCCAATACATCAGAGAGAAGATGAGCTGTAGACTCAGGTTGGGATAAGAAATAAGCTCGACCTTTCACTAATTGGGAAAATTTTAATTCACCCATTCCGAGAGTGTGGTCAATAATAATACCTTGCTGATTTATTAACTTCCCTCTAAAGTTAATATCTTATTACATTAAGGAATAATCACATATATACATAGTTGTATGTGGGGGAAAATGCAATCACTACATTCATTTTTCTCTAAAAAAAACTAGGTTTATAGAAAAATTGAGCAGATAGTACAGAGTTTCCATAAATGTACCCTTCCCTTCCCCTGCAGACAGTTTTCCCTGTTATTAATATCTTGTATTTAGTGTGATACATTTGTAACAATGCATAAACCAATATTAAAATATTGTTATTAACCAAAGCCTGTAGTTTACATGAGGGTTCACTCTGTGTTGTTCAGTTATACGGGTTTTGACAAATGCATGATGTCGTGTACACACTATTACAGTACCATGCAGAATAAGTTCACTGCCCTAAAAATCCTCTCTGCTTTATCTATTCAATCCTCCTCCCTCCCCTGGAACCCCTGGCAACCACTGATCTTTTACTGTCTGTATAGCTCTACTTGTTACAGAATATCATACAGTTGGAATCATGCAATGTTTAGCCTCTTTGGACTGGCTTCTTTTCTGTAGCAATATGCATTTAAAGTTTCTCCATGTCTTTTCATAACATGGTAACTCAGTTCTTTTTACTACTGAGTAAAATTTTATTGTGTGGGCGTACCATAATTTGTTTATCCATTCATCTATGTCAGTTGCTTCCAGTTTTTAGCATTTATGATAAAGCTGCTATAAACATTTGTGTGAAGGTTTTTGTGTGGACATAAGTTTTCAACTCATTTCGGTGAATACTATTAAGTGTGATTGCTGAATCACATGGTAAGACTACATTTATCTTTGCAGGAAACTTCCCAACTGTCTTCCACTGTGGTTGCACCATCCTGTATTCTTAACAGGAATACACATTAAGTTCCTATTGTTCTACCTCCTTGCCAACATTGAGGTTATCAATGTTGTATATTTTCACCATTCAATAGGTATGTGGTGATATATCTTTGTTGTTTTGATTTGCTAATTTCCTAATAAAAACAGGTGTTGAGTATCTTTTCATATCCGTATTTGCTATCTGTATATGATATTTGGTAAGGAGTCTACTTAAATGTTTTTGCCCACTTTTTAATTGGGCAGCTTATTTTCTTATTGTTGAGTTTTAAGAGTTCTTTGTATATCCTTCATCTGGTAAATATTTGGATACAAGTCTTTCATCTGGTATATATTTTGCAAATATTTCCTCCTAGGCTGTTGCTTTTCATTCTTTTAACAGTGTTTTTCAAAAAGCAGAAGTTTTTAATTTTAATGAAATGTACCTTATGTTTTTTTCATAGATCATGTTTCTGGTGTCTAAAAACTTACCATCAACCCAAAGTCACCTAGATGTTTCCCCATGTTCTCTTCTATAAGTGATATAGTTTTGCATTTTCCATTTAGATCTATTTGAAGTTAATTTTTGTGAAAAGGATAAGATCCATGTAGATTCTCTCTTTCTCTCTCCTTGTTTTTTTTTTTTTTTTTGCACGTAGAGATTTAGTATTTCTTTATCGTGCCTTTGCTACTTTGTCAAACATCAGTTGACTATAATAGTGTGTGTATCTATTTCTTGGCTCTCCACTCTGTTCTATTGAACTATGGGTCTGCTCTTTCACCAATACTATGCTGTCTTGATCACTGTAGCTTTATAGTAAGCCTTGAGGTCACTTAGTGTCAGTCCCTCAACTTTGTTCTTCTTCAGTATTATGTCGGTTATCCAGAATTTTCTACTTTTCCATATTTTAGAATCAGTTTGTTCATGTCCACAAAATAACCTTCTGATATTTTGATTGGAATTGCACTGAATCTATATATAAAAGTGGGAATAACTGATATCTTAAAAATATTGAGTCTTCCTTCTAATGAATATGAACTATCTCTCCATTTACTTCAATATTTTGAAAATTTCTTGCGTCAATACATGCTTTTATCAAAAGCTCTTCTTTTGCTTTTTCTTTACTTAACATCTATTATATTTTTTTCTTTCTCTGTACCCAAATATTTCTAAGTTGAGATATATGTACCTATATGTGTGTAAGTATATGTCTGTGTGTGTGTATCTATCTCCATTTCTGTCTCTGTATACACACACAAACATACAAGCACATACATGGCTGATGTTTTAAAATCATTGTCAGCTTATGAAAATAAAAGCATGTTATATACACTTTTCTGCATCTCGCCTGTTTTAGTCAACAATCTCATATAAATCCCTCAAAGAGATTTAATCTAGCCTTATTCTTCTAAAAAAGTGAGTATGGAATACCCAGTGGTGTTGTGGGTCACTATAATTTGTTTGTTAATTCTCTATTTAGTCATCCATTTTGTGTTCCACTTTTTCACTCCACAAATATCATTATAGAATACCTTTTTATAATATGCTTTTACATGTTGGT
This sequence comes from Cacajao melanocephalus, assembly GCA_963573385.1. Classification (NCBI taxonomy): domain Eukaryota; kingdom Metazoa; phylum Chordata; class Mammalia; order Primates; family Pitheciidae; genus Cacajao; species Cacajao melanocephalus. The sequence continues at coordinate 39,059 of CAUYLG010054160.1, read as the reverse complement.
GATGTATTTCTATGAGTAGATTCCAAGAAATAAAATTTCAGGTTCAGAGGAGTATATAACTTTCATTTAATAAGTATTACAAGACTGCATCTTCAGAATTTGTTAATATTCATTTTTGTATCAAGAAAGCATGGGTGGAAAATTTATCTATCTTCTCACTACAAATTACTGTTATCACTCTTTTAGTGATTTTCTCACTCTAATGGGTATGAAGGAATATCTCTGTGTTACTTGTATTTTTTATTTCCCTGGTTACTGATTGCATTTGAGCATATTATTTTATACTTGTCAGCCATTTGAATTATCTTTTGTTAATTATGCATATATTTATGACTTTATTCTGTCTAACTGTTCTTTATTGTCAATTTTACAAGAGCTTTTTCTGTATTATAGGTGCTACCCTTTGAATGCCATCTTCATTACAGTTACTTTCTTTCTAGATTTTTAAAATGGACTTTGGTTATGGGCCCCTTCGTTCTTAGCTTAGTTTTATCATAAAGCATCAAGCATTGGCTAAGATATAGGGAATACTTTAACTAAAACAATCAGAGTCAAAAGAATGACTGGACAATGCATCCTCAGAAGGCTGCAGGATGGTGAGAAGCTCATAGGGAAACCAAGATCATTCCACCGAGAAGAGAATACTGGGCAAGTGGTTAAGAGGTAGACAGAAAGCTATTTTAAATCTCTGAATAGCTGTTATATGGAAGAAGAATTACATTAATTATAAATGGTCACAAGTAATAGAACTACACCAAAGAAGCATTGTAGTTAGGCAGAATTAGGACTGATATAAGGAAGATACTAGTAGTGATAGCTGTCCTAGAATTGAATGATTGCATATGATTTAAGGGGTTCCATTAAATTTCTGGAGATGACTAACATGAGGATAGAGAACACCTATTTTGGAGAGATTTCAATCACTCAGGAAAACTAAGATGAACAGGGGAGGTATTTCAAAGAAAATGGAGTTTAATACAGATAATTCACTGATCACCTAAAACTGTTGAAAGGGCTGGATAAGTTAAAGGCAGGAAGTAGGCACTGGATTTCAGCTTCGTTTCTACTGATATAGTCTCACAAGGCAAGGAAATGCTGCTGTCACCCAGAGGACCATAACCTGTTGTACTCCACTGCTCCTTGGCAGCCCTGAGTCAGGTGAATATCAGAAATGTTCGGAAACCAAACAAATTGCATATATGCAAAGCCCAATATAATCATCTGCTGCCACAGATAGGGGAAGAGGAAAACAGCTTCCACCTCTACTCCACCCTCATGTAAAGTACATCTAATATATAGGACATAAATTATAGCCACAGGGATGGAAACAGGAGATTCTGGGAACTATAGTTTACAGACATCCAGCCCCTGAAGTATGGGAGAGAGTTAGAGGGATAGGGAATGCTGATTGTCAGACAACATCTGGTGCAGGATTTAAGCATCAGTTTGTGGGGACAGATGAAGGAGTGTACTTGGGCTTAAGCTACATGGCCCTGCTTAAAATATCAAGAAGTGGGATTCCATAGCACTCTGCTCATCCCTTCTTTCTGAAATTGCTTTGAAAAGGTTGTTTTGTAATAACCATCATGACACCCCTGAGTCTTCTCTGCTTTATCCTTGGGGAGGATGAGCAGCATTGCCTCTCTAAATACAACGGCAACCCACCTACTCTGTTGCTTTTATAGATTCTGTGCAAACTGTACTTAAATAGATGTCATTTCACTGAAGCTGATCATTTTGGTGACTGCTAAAAACACAAGCAAAGTATTCGATTCAATCTATATGTATACTAAAGAGGACTTTCTATGAATTGTTATTTTTAAAACCCAAGGGGTTCAGAGGACCACTACTGTTGTAGGTATAATCATGTGCTGCAATCATTCTCCCACCCAGCCCCAGAATGACCACACTGGCCTCTGGGTAGCAGGGAAATGAGGAACATGGGTTTGCCTACCTGGGTTAATTACATCATGTGTGTGTAGGTCTCCTACTTCCATCCAATTTTTGCACCAAATTTCAAAAACAGTTCTATTATACAAGGTCACATAATGAAAGTTAAGAAATTAATTTTACTGAGAAATGAGAAAACTCACAAGGGCGAGGTCAGCAATATAGAAATGCATGTTGTACTTCAGTCTTTCATTATCCCACTGAAAGGCAGGCCAGGGCCAGTGAGAAGGTGTGGAGATACGTCCCTCAGACCTCACCTCAAGGGAGATCTTCCATAAAGGGTGCAGCTAGTGATGGGCTTCTCTTTGGAGGCCTCTGAGATCTATCACAGTAAGGTCAAGCTTTTCCTGAGCAGCTCCCAAACAATGACTGAGCATCATATGGGTACGAGGGCCTGGCCATTTTTGCCCAATGTGGAAACCCTATATGATCAATTTGGTACAGGCTCTCTCCGTTAGGCTGGCAAAAACTATCCCAGAACTACATCAGAGCCCAAGGTTCTTCCTCCCAAATCTTCCTTCCTCTTCTCTTGACATAGGTCCTAGATCCACATTGTGATCTTGAAGTCTTTTCCTGCTCCCCTGATTACTCTTCCTTTATCTTTCACAGACATTACCCACAGTAAATTTCTTGTGCTCGTAACTGGATCTTGCTGTATGTTTTCTGGATGACATCATCTAGATCTCATCCAGATGAATGCAGTCAAGGCACTAGTAGGTTTTATTCCAGAGGAAGTAGCCTTTCCTCCTTTTTTAGCTTTCCATTTTTACCTTGCTATAGTAAGGGTAAAGGAAATAGAGAAAGCTCATTGCCAAGAAGTCTGGGTTTGGGATGCCAGCTGTTTATAAGAGTTGTCTGAGAAAATCAGCTGCTCTGATTCTAGGGGAGAATTGGCTATTGAGATGATAACAGATTCTGCTTCTATAGGAAGTTGATCGTGAATGTAGCCCCTTCCCCTGGGAGCATGCGGGTCCTGATTCCAGGTGGCTCATTGTCCAGATAAGCCAGAGTAGCCCCCAGGGTTGTCTGGAAACAGTTCTTCTCATTGCACGATGCACAAACGGCAGTGTTCATTTTTTTTTCATACACCATAGTGATTATTCAGAGAAGAAGCTCATTAGGTAACCTGGATTCTATAACTCTCAATCTCTAATTCAGACCAGGGCTGTATATGCATTCCCTACTCTTTAAACTTTTGATTAAAAAATTGTTCCATTTTTCAAAAGAAAACATACAAATGGCAAACGGGTATATGAAATAATGCTTAGCATCACTAAACATTAGAGAAATCCAAATCAAAACCGCAGAGACATTATCTTACCCCCCAGTAAGAATGGCTATTACTAAAAAGACAACAGATGTTGGTGAGGATGCAGAGAAAAGGAAACCCTTACACATTTGTTTTTGGGAATATAAATTAGTACAGCCTCTATGAAAAATAGTATGGCAATTTCTTAAAGAACTAAGAACAAAATTGCCATTTGATCCTACTACTGGGTATGTACTGAAAGTAAAAGAACTCAGTGTATCAAAAAGATGCCTGCACGCATACATTTATTGCAGCATTATTCACAATAGCAAAGATAAAGAATCAACCTGTGTTCATCAATGGATGACTGGGTAAACAAAATGTGGCATACATATATATGCAATGGAATTCTATTCAGACACAAAAAATGATGAAACTATGTCTTTTGCAGCAATAGGGATGAAACTGGAGGTCATTGTCTTAAGTGAGACAACCCAGACACAGAAAGAAACATATTGTATGTTCTCACTCATAAGTTGGTGCTAAAAATGTGTTTGCATGGATGTAGACGGGAATGACGAACAATGAAGACTCAAGACTGAGGGCTCAGAGGGGAGGATGATGAGAAATTGGTTAGGGGGTACAGTGTATGCTTTTGGGTGATGGACACCCTAAAAGCCCTGACTTGACTTCTACACAGTCTATGCACGTAACAAAATTGAACATTTACCCCATAAAGTACAAATAAAAAGTAAAAATGATTTAAAAAATAGTCCCAGTTGAAGAGATATACACTGTCCCTCAGGCAACACTCTCTGTGCTTCAATTCAGAAATCCAGTTTTGCTGACAAGCCAGCAAAAAAAGATTACATTTCGCAGGGATTTATTTCCCCCATTTCCCCTCCAACATGCCACTTCAACCCCTTTCTACCCTTCACACCATACAACCATCCTTCTTCCTTCCTCCTCACTTTGTTAGGTATACCTCCTAATGTCAGGAAGAAAGGATTAGCCCAATTCCTTGTTTTGGACAGTTGATTTATGCCAAAGGAGCAGAGTGGCCTCACATATACCCATACCTCTTTGTCTTAGGACAGAGAGTGAAGAAATTGAAACAAATAAGATAAATTGTACTAACCAAAGTTACCGCAGCTGTTCTAGCAGGAGAATCTATTACTTGGATATCTGACTTGGAATACATGACCTACAAGTTAACCTCTGCCCTACCCAAAAGTCTAAGCACAGAACTAAAAACATGAGACCAACAGAAACATCGCAGATGTTCTGATGGAAGTAAAAGGGATAGGGTGTAAGGTCCAATCTGGCCTGTAAGACATAGAATGTGGCCAGAGATTTATTTGGTCCAACAGTTCTGCTTGCAGATGAGGAAACTGAGCTGCAATAACTGAAGATAGTATACCTAGGCTATGCTCTATCAGAAATAGTACATGGGTCTCCAGACCTTTAAGCCAGTGCTCTTTCCTGAATGCCTTATTGCTTCTCAGTCATTTAACATTTTCCTGTTACTTTCTCCATGCCCTTTGGTGTTGCCTTCACCACAGAAACACCTAAATGGGGCCCTTATTTTCTCTTTACTCCCAACAAATATGTGACACAGAAAGCAGGCATAATATGAATTATCGAAAACCACTATAATATGCCTGTGGCTGATTCCTTTTATTTTTTCTGTATAACTTGCCCTCTTGTGTCTCACAGTCCCACTAGTATCCACGTTTATTGCTTTCTTCAGAGAGAGTAGAAGCAAGATGTATAAAGTTGATGAGGAGCATTGAAATCTTCAGTTTCAATAAGCAATAATTGGTAATGATATGCAAGAGCTTCTTCTGTGCATTGACTCAATTTCTCTACTCTATTATATGTGGTCATCTGCATGATCAGCACAAACATTTCACCCGTTCCAGAATCCACACCCTTTTCACGGGTGGCAGCTTTGTTTTGTCAGCTTAGTTGAACTGAAACTACACTTCCAGAAATATCCTTCTCTATCTGGTTCTGGATGAAGTTTGCCACAAGGAAAACTTCATGTGAGTTTTAGAACAGGGAAGTAAAGCAGCAGCCATTTCCCACACTCTGAAGGTGGGTATGGCACACACTGTGGCAGCTCACCCACATTCCCACTGACCTGCTGGTTCTCCCTGTTGACAGGGCCAGCCCCACAGGTCCTCCAGCTCCTGTTGGAAATCCTCCTCCACCTTCTGTAGCTCCTGATCCCGGTCTGTGTGCAGCTTGCCACACACACCAACAAGGGTCCCAACTTCTCCTGCAAGTCACTCATGTCTTCATATCTGGGGACAGTTAAAGTCTAACATGAATTCCAGTTGTTGATTCTAACCATGTTATGTCTAACTTTGTTTTCCAACTGCTGACCCCAGTTGCCTCAGGTCCAACATCAGATATAGAGGGAACAGCCTTACATGGGCTTCTTAACCAGCTCCCACAATTGCTTAAAGTTCAATCCCTCTAATAAATCTCTTATTGTCTATCACTCACTACAGTTCTAGTTTTCTGATCACATGCTACAGGATACACTGCTGACTTCGCAGTTACCCCTGCCATCACTGGTAAGGTAAACTTCCTCACCTCTTGACTTCGGCTTTGGTCAGATAAGTTGCCCTGCTATGACACAAGCAGGGACTTGACCAGCGGGACTTTCTCCTCTTGCAGCTCTCTCATCTCCATAAGAGCATACTCTGGCCGCTCCTAGTCCCAGGAGGGAGGTGAGATTCACATGGTGCAAACCTACCTCAGCCATCACAGTCAGCAAAACTGCGTCAGCCAACCCTAGAGCCACAAGGCAAGGTAGAATTGTCAAATCCAGCCCAGCCTAGATCAACCGAGCATCAGCTGACCCACAGACGCATGAGTAAGAATAAACACTTTTATTTTTTAAAGGCATTGAGTTTTAAGGTGCTTTGTTTCGTAGCAATAACTAACCAACGTGCTGCTACGATACTTTTATGTCAGAAACATATTCTATTCAACTGTATCTTTTGCCAAAGACATAATTTTTGCGTTTCAGGTGACTTTAGCAATCCTTCAGTTAAAAAAAACACTCTCCTTTTATTTTACTTTATAATGTTGTAAGGCACACAAACACTAGAGATAGTCTGGGTTTGAATTTTGGCTCAAATACTTACAAATTGTGTGATAACTTATTTAATCTCTGTAAACCTTGGTTTCTCTTCTGTACAATGGGGGTGAGATATTACTTAACTGGTTGTATTTAATATAAAATGAGGTAAAGTTCTCAACATAGCAACTGTACCTAGTATGTGCTTAATAATTATTATCTGTGTGCATCATGTGTGTCTGTATGGGTATTCTGCTAAGAATACTGCCCCCAAGTGTTCATGCTCACTTAATATTTTGATTTGTCATTCACTCATCTGCCGAGTGTTGGATACACATAACAATATTGTGTAGCAAGCATCTGTCATAGGCCCAGGAGATACAAAGATGAACAAGGCCCAGACTGTGCCCTTACAGATTCCTATCACCTCTGCTATATTTCAGCTACTCTTCAACTAAATCAATTCTGAAAGTGGCAGTATTTCTACCCAGTGATGGGAACAAGGCTACTGCAGCCAACAAAAAATACGTTTTATGATTCTATATACCATTTTAGAAGGTGAACAAACAGATAAATATGTTGAGTAATTTTGGTGAGGGCTGTATGTTCTATTATGCTAAATTACCATCATCATCTTTATTGCAAGCCTTTCAACTATTATGTGAAACAATTACAGTGTTTACATTCTCTTTTATGATTTCTACTCTAATTTTTCTTTTGAATAGATGATGTAAAAAGCAACTAAATTTTCTAGTTTTATTTTCCTTTCTGAAACTCATTAATCTAATTTCTCGTAAAATGGGATTCTTTTTGTTACTGACCTCACTCACATTTAGAATGTGCTTACCATATGTCAGACATTGTCTTGAGCATATGATATACGTTTATTCATTTTATATGACAAGAACTTCATAAGTAAAATTTTATAGATAGTCCCATTTCATAGATGAGGAAAAGGAGGCAGAGAGATTAAGTAACCTTCCCAAGGTCATACACGTAGTCCACAGCACAAGCAGGATTAAACCATTCCAGATTCTAGCTCTTTAGCCCCAACTCTGCCACCTCTTCCATCAGCTCCCTAGAGCAAGGAGGTTCTACGTACTCCATATGTTGATGCCTAGTACAAATCTTCCCCCAAAAAACATTCCTCAGAATAATTTCTTTATTCTTCTGAACCCTTAGCCTTGAGCGATGCTCACTGTCATCTTTAAGCATAATTTCCATTTAATAAATGTCCTCTTGTTATTGACAGAAATTTCATTAACTTGATCGTCTCTTGGGCCTGGCAGAAATGATTATCACATTCAGGAAATTGAAGAGAAATGGGTTATTACTTTGGAGGCAAATAGAGCAAAGAAAAAAATAAGGAAACAGGAAAGGCAGAGAGAGATAAGTGCAAAAAGAGGCAGGAGAGGGAAATGAGGAATTGAAAGGTCGTGGTCCATGCAGGTTTCTCAGTTTCTGCTCTCCCTCCTTACTGGCAGGCAATTACCCAAAGGCTCAGGAATGATTGCTAAGCAGATGATATGGAGATCCCACAGGGAACTGTAGATTTCTCCCACGGCCGTCAGCAATAGCAGTGGCTGGGAATGGAGGTGAGATGAAGGAATGTGCCCTGAATTTTTTGACCTGAGCCTCCTGGAAACTTCCCTCTGCTCTGCCTATTCCTGGGGAGCCAAATAGAAAGGGCAAATGAAATACATCCTTCAAACGAGCCTAGGAAGAAAGCTGAGTGGCAGAAGTTCAAAGGCCCGAGTCATCATTTTCAGGCCCCTGTGGACAGGTGGATTCCTCTGAAGCAGAGCATTCCTCCTTGATCACTTGGTGACTTTCTGTTAAACTATTTGCTGACACAGGTCTCTCTAGCTGGAAAAGACCATTTCCTGCATTCAGGCTGTAGGAGCCAGCCTCATTTCTGCCGTGTCATTTTAAACAATTCTTATTATTTCTGTCCTGACTTTGCCTAACTACCCCTCCCTTGGCACTCGTAATACCTTAATGCTACAGGTAGATAACACAGTCACTTGGCTCAGGAGCAACAACTCAGTATTTGAAGATGTTAAATATAACAGCTTCCTAACTGGCCTCCTCATATTCCCTCACCTCCCTTCCCATCTATTATTAGCCCAGCAGCCAGAGTTGTCTTTTTAAAAACATAAATAAAACTGTGTCACTCACTATCCTTGCAAAAAAAAAAACTATTTAAAGAAACAGTTCAAAGTAAGTTACATGTCCTTGTCCAAGCACAGGCCCTTGACTACCTTCCCACTCTGATTAGAGACTATCTCCGTCTCTATCCTGCTGCCACACTGGCCTCTCTCTGTTCCTCTAAGGCACCATCCTGCCCCTCCCCACAACCCAATGGCCTTTGCACATGCTATATCATTAGCCTAGTACTTGCTCCCTTTACTGGTTAACTTTTACTTGTCCTTTAGCTCTCTGAGCTAGATAGTCGCCATTTCACCTACAGATCCACCCTCTACCTTCACCTCCCTATTCTCTATCTCAGAGGGCTAATCTCTATGAACTACATTAATGGTCTTTTTTGCCCGCTAGCTCTGTAAAAATATTGAAGGGAGAAAATGGAGTGAAACCAGAGCATCTATTTTCCTGGATGACTCTTTGTGAAAATCAACTCTTTGCAACTGTCAAGGATGCTTTATTGGTCAACTGTTGCCGTGAAGCAATCACAAAGTCTCCCATGGCATATAGCAACAAGTATCCATTTCTTGGGTGCCCTCAGGTCATTTGGAAGGTGGGAGGCGGTGCTGATCTAGGCTGTACTTACATGGGCAGCAAAAGAGCAACCCAATCACACAAGTACTTTCAACAATTTAATTGTCTCTCCTACTAAACTGTTAACTCCATGTTTGTTTTGCTCATCTTTACATTCCTGTTTTTTTGCTCATTTTTACATTCCTATTGAGACAGCCAGGAGGGAGGGGGTCCTCGGAGAAACTCCAGCCAGCCTACACACTGGAATGGAGCCTTGGGAAGTTCAGGCCTGTTTGCAGCAGGGAGGAGCCTGGCCCCTTCTCTTCCTGTTTGCAGAAGGGAGAAGCCTGGCCCCTCCTCTTCCTGGGATTCAAATGACCAGGCAGGAAGTACTCTAGCAGGGACTCTGGTCTTGTGAGAGTCCATTTTTCCCCTTTTCCTTCCTTTTCACCCAGAGTCAATGAAAGCCCAGTGAGGAAACTGGCCTCATGCCCTTGTCTATGCAGTACCCGTACAAGGTTCCTGACCTGTGGTCAATAAAAAATGTTACTTTCTAGCAAGTCCAGGAGTCCCAAGTTTGTTTTGGGAGCTTAAGATGACAGTAGCACCCAACTTACAGGTATTTGAGGATAAACCCATGGTTGGGCTCAGCTTTGAAAGATCTTATCTGAGATTCCTTGGGGAACAGGGTTCCATCAAAGTCAATCCAAAAGGCCTTTGAAGAAATAATTATTCTTGCTGCACTTTATGCAAAAAATCAGGCCAAGTATAAGACTAAAGTGTACTTTGCAAACCACTCAGTCCTATGATGATTTGTTTTATTTAGCAAACATGAGGACTGGAGACAGAGAAATTATGTTCCAAAACTTATCACACATTCATTATTAAATTCTAAACTCATTAGTTGTTTTTAAGTTTTTACCTACATTTTAGACTAACCCTGCTTGTTCCTGGGAACCTACCAGTAATCTCTGGCTGCAGCTCATATGGGAAAAGAGAAATTGGTAATGGAGAAATACAGATCAATATTCTACTTCTGAGCAAGTATCCTGCAAATCCTACCAGGTGATGGAATAAATCGGGTGCTCATTGCCTGGAGGTTTCCTTTTTGGGAAAGTAAGACCGAAGGAGCTAACCAAAGCCAAGCACCCTGCAGCCAAATTTTAGAAAGCATAACAATATCTACAAGTTATCTGAGTGTGTCACAAGACATCCTTTTCTCTCCCTTGTTGGAGGAGGACTCCATTCCACAGCTTCACCTTAGCATTTGGCTTATGATAAGGAGTCCATGCAACCCCCTGAGACACATTTTTGTCCCAAACTTAATTCCAAGCTTCCAGTCAAAGCTCTAGGAAAAAAAAAAGGATCTGAGGGATCCAGTGGCAAATGACAACAGAGGTTAAAAGGCACGGCACAAATGAATGTGGCTAATTCCTGCCAATTATGCCAACACCAAGCTTCCTGTTTCACAGATAAAGGCCACATTAATATCCATGGCATAAATGAGGTCTAGGGAACTCCAAGGCTACTGACAGGAGGGAGAAAAGACGCATAGGTGAGAGCTGATAATTCCTATTCTCTAGGCCCTCCCTGCTTCATGGGTGCAAGCTACTTTGTCATTCATGATGGCACCTGCCAAGATTGCAGGGACTCAAGGATGCAAGGAGAAAGAGGGAAAGAGGACGCTCTTCCCTCTCTCCCTCATGTACCCTCGGTATCTTCCAGGAAGAGAAGGGAACCAGGGACACCTACTCTGGTCTTTCCAGATGGGTTTCCTTTCATCTTCAGCCTGTATCCCTTTTGAATACATCCTGAATCCTTGTGACTCCTTTTTAAAAAACACCTTTTTCCTTTCCTCTTCTTCATTCTTTCTTCACTAAGAGGTAATTGTGTCTCTGTACTATGGGACACTTCCCTCAGATGTAGCCTCCAAACTTGAAAGAGTTAATTTACCAAACCTTAAACTAATTGGCTTAGGATTAGGCTTAGGGGAAGGAAACCCAGAAGCCCAACATGCCAGCAAGAGTAAAGCTTTTTTTTTTTTTTTTTTTACCAATTGGACCTTTGGCCTCCCTCACCCTGTGCAAACTGGTTAAACACTTTGGAATTTTTGAGCTGTCTTTACCCACTCCCCTTGTTTCATTTAGATACATGTTTTCTAATAATCCAGTTTGTCTGTTCTTGCTTTCAGGCCATGAAACTCCAAACGTCATGCAACAGGAGCCTCTGACAATGGCCCCTTCTGCTGGGTACCCCTAGATAGGCCTCTGAGGGACCTCTGACTTCTGTTTCCCCAAAACAGTACCTCTCATCAGCAGGAAGCAGTTAAGATCAGTCTTCATCCTTATCCTTAATCTCACTGCAGTTAGGAATACTTCTTTAGACGGGGGAATGAGACAGCCAGGAGGAAGGGGGTCCCCGAAGAAATTCTAGCCAGCCTGCACACTGGGGTGGAGCCTGGATAAGTTTGTACTGTTTGCAGTGGAGAGGAGCCTGGTCCCCTCCTTTTCCCGTGTGGAACCTGAGACTCGAATGGCTGGGCGGGGGGTAGGGGGATGCACACTAGCAGGGACTCTGGCCTTGTAAGAGTCCCTGTTTCTTCCTTTTTTCCCTTTTCACCCAAGAAAACCCTGACTTACCTACCCTTCAAACCATCTGTGAGCCTAAATTTCCATGTCCATGGGACAGACAAGCACCTAGTCTTTAGCTGAACTAAGGAAAAGTCCTGCAACACTATCACCTAGGAAAGTCCCTGACACATTGTAAATTCTTGGAAAATATTTATAGAATGAATGAGTGAAACGGGAAGATTGCATTAGATACAGCTCAGTGCCTCAATGCAAACAGGGGCACTAGAGCCGTCAGAAAGGCCGGTCTGTTCCTCACATGGAAGAAGAATTTTGAAAAGACATTGATTTCCTCTGAAGGCAGAGATAACCATGAAGTGTCACTATATAAAAGCGACAATTGTTTGTTAAAAGTGGCCAACTGATTGTGTACAAAATAGCCTTAACACCATCAAAGTCCAGCCCATGAAGGGATGACCAAGGTTTCAAAGACACCTAGGATGTCTCTGTACAGTGGTCGGTTGCTCAATGGAGTCCCATTGATGAACTGAGAAGTAAAACTTGAATCGAAATGAACTGGAGACCTATTTATTCAACCTCTTTGAGCCTTGCTATTTTTCTCTATAAAATGGGATAACATTATCTGCCTTAATTATTGCTGTGAAAATGAGAAAAGATTATATTTGAATGAGTTTTGCAAAAATTTACACAACGCGTCATGCACGTTATTGATTGTTTTGGTGGTGGTAGTTGTAGTGTCCGTTGTTATTCACAGCTGTAACTGACAGCAGACAAATTGAAATATAACATTTCAATAGGGCTCTCTTCATAGAACATAAAATGGTTTGCGCATGGAGTAGAAGGAGGAAATAATGAGATAATTTGGTTGGGCACAAACTTATGCTCTCTAATTCTTCCACTTTAAGTAGTCTCTGCTGCTAATAGAAGAGTGGTATCTGAAGATGAGACAAAAAAGAACTAGAAGAAGAAAAGAAAGAATTCCCAGTCATTTTAGGTTTTTGACCTAGAAGAGGTAGTGTTGTAAATCACTTAGGGTCAGGCTTCTGTGTTCCATAGATCCAGCTTTGAATCCCAACTCTACAACTTGGTGGCTCGGTCATCCAGACAGTGTGCTGAACCTGTCTGAGCCTCATTTATCTGTAAAACAGTGCTCAATGTTATTCCCCTTGTTGTTCTGTTGTTAATTTTAATTTAGATACTGTATATGTTTTTTGGCACACAGTAAATTTTCACACATACACAGCGGTTGTCATACTTAAAAGAAGGGTTCAGAGAAATAGAAGACTTCAAAATAAGTGCAATAGAGTCAACCAATTGTTATGCATCTTTCTATCCTCCATACCCATTGAATGGAACTCTGACTTTCATATAAAATTCACCAAATGGGCCTTGGTCTTCATGCACAACTAGAAATCTTATAATTGCCAGCAAGAATGACTGCAGAGAGACTTATAATCAAACCAAACACCTCCAATAGGTTCCTGAGGCTTTAATGTCTCTTCATTGGATTGTCTGCCTTCCCACATCATCACTTGGGATTCCTTGGTCTAAATGTCCAAAGACTGGGACCAAGTAAGCTGCCACACAGGTGATCACTGTTTCACCTGGATCAGAATAGGACCTCTTTCATTTTAGGCATAGTCCTCTCCATCCAGTTTCCATTAGCCATCTAGTCAATCCAGACTTTGTTGTGTTAAACAATATGGGTGAATATCTGCCACAAGCCTTCACAATGACAAAAACATACAAGTTGAATTTGGGTGGCAAGAGAAAAGAAACCTCTGAACAATTCACATGACGGTGTATCATCCATCTGGTGTAATTTCTCCAGCAGTTTCTGCTGCCTAGCAGATCTCTATTATTTTCCTATCATTACTGCAACGAACTACCAGAAACTTAGTGGCTTAAAAGAATACACATTTATTCTCTTACAATTATGGAGGTCAGAATTTCAAAATGATTCTTGCCTGACTAACAACAAGGTATCAGAAGGATGGGTTTCTTCTAGAGTCTTCATGGAAGAATTTATTCCTTTCTTCTTCTAGCTTCAGGTGGCTGCTGGCAATCTTAGGCTTATGGTTACATCACTCCAATCTCTGTTTTCATTGCCGTATTTTCTTTTCCTGTCTTGTTTTTTCTTTAGAGACAGGGTCTAACTATGCTGTCCAGGCTAATATTGATCTCCTGATCTCAAGTGATCCTCCAGCCTCAGCCTCCTGAGTAGCTGGGACTACAGGCACGTGCCATCATGCCTGGCCCTCTGCCTTTTTTTTTTTTTAACATGGACATTTAAATTACATTTAGGCTTCACCTTGACAGTCTAGAATAATCTCCAAGCTCAGGATCCTTAAAGTTGATTACATCAGCAAAGTCCCTTCTTTGCCATGTAACAATCACTGGTTCTGGAGATTAGGATGTGGAGATCCTGGAGAAGGAAGGAAGAAGCATTCCTTAGTCTACCACAGGCTCATCTCAGAAAAGCTGGCATAATAAATCCACTCCTTAAATGTATGAAAATTATTAGCAATTGTAGCGTTTCTTCTTCCAAACTTTACTATGCCTCAAATACTCTTCAGTTACTGAGAAGACGACAGTAGCTAGGTCTGAGAGAGAATCACAGAGCCCTTTATAAAAAGCCTCAAACTGTTAATAACCATAGCTAATGTTTAGAGATTTTGCTTAAACCTAATCATAAACAGAGTTTACGTCTCTCTCTGGGAGAGTCACTGGCATATATATGTGTCTGCACATGATCATGCACCTGGACAACGCATACATAGTGCCTTCAAGCAGACGCTCTGTCCTCCTTTACATTCTGGGAAACACAGCTCTCCTCTCGCCCCAACATCCACCTACAAAGATGAAACTCAGCCACGTCAAATCACTTCTTTCTCTCTAGAGAGCTGCCGCATCACTTCTCACTGCCACCTGTCACTGCCTGTTTGCTCTGATGTGAATGACCAGACACAATCAGCCCAAGTCTGTTACTCTGTGAGATCCATTTAACCATGGCATAATGAGAGGAAGGAGAGAGCACACAATTCCCCATCTGAAACTTTTCAAACAATTTGAAATGGCTCCCTGGGATCAGGTAAACCAAAGAGGTTATTAGTGCAAAGAAACATTAAAGAACAAAAGGAGAGTGGAAATTGTGCAATATACCCTGGGACATGGGGATGCTTTTGTGAGTGTATCTAAAAAGTAACAGGTGACATATTCATCAGGGGAACGTAACTTGCAACTAATAAAGCAAGACTGTTTAGACAACAGCATCTCATTGTATGCATATTTAACATATGATTACAAATTTAAAGAGAGAGCATAAGATGCATAATAAATTGAAATGTGGGGAGTTTCACCACGTTAAGCAAATGTGATTTAGAATGGTTTTCCACTAAGCATACTCTGAGACAAGGAATGGATGCATATATTAGATTTGTGCAAAAGTAATTGTGTTTTTTGCCGTTAAAAATAATAGTTTATTTGAGAGGTGATCCCAGGAAACATTGGTGAGGGAGTGGGGAAGTGAGAAAGGGGAGGAAAGGAAACTAATGTAGGATGCATTAAGGTGCAGAATATTGCCAACGGGGGCTCATTCCTTTAGGGCTCCTCTAGAAGACTGTATTGCAAACATTTCGGAGTGGCCCATACAAGGAACACGGAAGTTGGAGTGTTTATCCTCCAGTACCTGTCCATAATTGGTAGGGAGCTGCTCCTCAGGGCATGAACCCATGGGTACTTCTAGCCTGTACAACAACAGGCTGAGCCTTGCCCTTGCCATCAGAGAAAGCTCTCAGGTTGTGAGTGACAGGTGTTAGTAGAAAAAAAAGATTCTTGTGTACAAGGATTGTGATTGCTAAGAGAATCCAAACAATTCACAGACAGTGGCTGTGCCAAAGTCAGAGAGAGATGCGAAATATGAATTATTTCATCAATGCTACCCCCATGTGTCTCATCACATGAACATCACAGCATCCTGTGTATCATTCTAATGTTTAAGATAGAAACTTCCATAAACGCAAAACACCTACTTTATCTGCTGCTCAACTGAACAGATAACCAACTGTTCCAACACTTGGCATTTGGTGAGCCCTTTCATCTCCAAACTTGGTAGCTTCAGCTTCCCTTTATCATGAAATCTGGTGAAAGAAAGAAGAGAGCTAGATCAGCTGTAGCAGTAAATATAACAAAGATATGGCATCAGTTTAGGTGCCCATTAACAGTGGGTTGGATCAAGAAAATGTGGTATGGATACACCACGGAATACTATACAGTTATAAAAAAGAATGAAATTGTGTCCCTTGCAGCAACATGGATGCAGCTGGAGGCCATTATCCTAAGCAAATTGACACAGAAACAGAAGACCAAATACTGCATTTTTTCACTTGTAAGTGGGTATTAAACATTGGGTGTATGTGGACACAAAGGTGGGAAGAATAAACACTGAGGATTCCCAAAGAGGGACGGGAGGGAGGGAGCCAGGGTTGAAAAACTACCTATTGGGTGCTACATTCACTATTGGTCAATGGGACCATTAGAAGCCCAAACCTCAGCATCACACAATATACCCATGTAACACCCCTGCACATATACCTCCTGAATCTAAAATTTGAAAATAAGTTAAAAATTAAAGAAGTAATAGTGAATCAACAAAAATGCTTCTGTTGCTGTTGCAAATAGATTGATAAAGGAGATCTGAGGCTTTAATTTTGTCACTCTGTAGTTTAAGTTTTCATCTTTTTATCATTATCCTTACTTTATGCAGTTGTGGGAAGTCCATAAGCCAGATTATGCATCCAGGGCTAACATAGTCCTGGCACATTGTGGGCACTCAATGCATTTCGAGTCTTGCTTTCAGATTTTGGATTTGCAGGGTAAACTAACAGCATTAATGTGTTTGATATGGTTTAGCTGTGTCCCCACCCAAATGTCACCTTGAATTGTAAGAATCCTCATGTATCAAGGGTGGGGCCAGATGGAGATAATTGAACAATGCCCATAGTTTCCCGTATACTGTTCTGGTGATGGTGAATAAGTCTCAGGAGATCGGATGGTTTTATAAATGGGAATTCTCCTGCACAGGCCCTCTCGCCCACCACCATGTAAGACATGCATTTACTTCTCCTTTGCCTTCCACCATGATTGTGAGGCCTCCACAGCCATGTGGATCTGCCAGTCCCTTAAACCTCTTTCCATTATAAATTACCCAGGCCTGGGTATGTCTTTATTAGCAGTGTGAGAACAGATTAATACACTGTGGCCTTGTGTCCTAAAAGTAAACATTTGATTCAAAATTCTGTTATATATCTCCAAAATGCTCCCAAGAGTGATTAGAATCCATCCTGTAGCTTCCCTTCCTCTAGGAAACACCTCCTATATCTGAAGTGGGATCCCGGAGTACAAGCCCTTCTTAAGCCAAGAGCAGTCAGAAGAAGGGCTGCCTTTCGTCTGCCATGACTAGCACATTCTAAAGGCACTTGATGCAAAACCATCTGTACAAAGCAGATCTATTGAACAATCTGAACTTGATTGGGCACAAGTGAAACTGATTTTTTTCCCCAATCATTCTCTTTGGCCGTTTTTTGTTGAATCTCCATTCCTGTTGCATATTTTGGAAGGATTCCATATTTTCCCATTGTTTGATTTTTTTTTAAAGTTCAATACGCTTTAAAATTTCAATCATATATTCTATTTAGCAAAAAAAGAAGTGGGAACAGACAGATTTGTGAGGGAAAGACAGATACAACAAAACTATCTTGTGTCCCACCCCCTCACCAATCTCCAAGGTTTGGTTTGCATTGGTTTGGTTTTGTTGTTTTTTATGACACTAAGAGGAACCATGTAGAGGAGGCAGGAAATGAGAAAAGACTGGGATTAGTTTAACTGAGACAAGGGCGGGTTATTTCTACCTGAAGTCTGTAGTAATGACATAGTGCTGAAAATAGTGCTGTCTTATAATAAATCTCCTCTCTTGCTCAAGGCGTCTCCTAAAAATCTAAAACCTGATTTTAATTGCCTGCAGCACCTCTCTACTTGGATGTTTTGTAGACACTGAGATAGGTTGAAAACTAAACCCCTTGACTTTCTTTGAGCCATGCCCCTCATTCTGTCTAATCCGTTTTTTCACTAGCCCAGCCATTGCATTTCCAATTATAGAAGTTACAACCATTTGATGATGATTTTATTTCTCTTTCATGTTCAGAATCCCTTTCATACTGCTAGTTCCCATGGCCACTTGCTATTAGGGTCCTCTTACCTGGCTGACATTCCTTTTAGACGAGTTGTAGGAAGACAAGTCAGTTGAGCCCATAGAAGGCTTAGTTCTTGTCACACCAAGGAGTGATGGTGCAGGACATTCTGTGACTGCCCGCTCTCTCCACACGAACATCACTCACTAGTTCTCTCTCTTCTCCACCGACTCAAAAAGACACAGGACAGTGAAATTTGTAAATGTGCTATAGACAGACATCAAACTTCACATCGCCCTAATAGAATATCCTATAGGGGACAGAATACACAGCAGCCTCCCGTGCGAGGCCAGTGACTCAGGACTGTGACAATTCTCCCCTGCTCTCCCTGTCCCAGTTTTCTGCTTACATAGAGCTGGGGAAATATGTGGTGCAGAGAATTATAAAGGGCAACAGACCTATTTAGGTTGCCATGAAAAAATTATTTTCAAAATTTATATGCAGTAAAATTTACTTTTAGGAATGTATACTTCTATGAGCTTTTATAGAGTGGTATAACAGCCATGACAATAAAGGTACAGAACAGCTTCATGACGTCTAAAAATTCCTCATGCTTCCCATTTACTCTCAAATCCTTCCCACCCTTAAATCCTGGAAACTATTAATTTGTTCCTAATCCTATAGTTTTATTTACTCCAGAACGTCATATAAATGGGATTGTATGTAGCCTCTTGCATCAGGCTTCTAACGCTTAGTATAATACATTTAATATTCACCCATATTATTGCTTGTTTCAATAGTTTCTTTTCACTGCTGAGTAGCTCTTCATTGTATGATTATAACACAGTTTATCCATGCACTTGATGAAGGACGTTTTGGTTTTTTACAATTTTGAGCAATTATGAAATAAACTCCGATAACCATTCTTATGGAGGCACTAGCTAAGTCATATGGAAAGTATAAGTTTGACTTTACAAGAAACGGCCAGACT
The DNA here is from genome assembly GCA_963573385.1 of Cacajao melanocephalus. NCBI lineage: Eukaryota > Metazoa > Chordata > Mammalia > Primates > Pitheciidae > Cacajao > Cacajao melanocephalus. The sequence continues at coordinate 20,287 of CAUYLG010054160.1, read as the reverse complement.
ACTTTCTAAAGTAACGATACCACTTTCCATTCTCACAAATAATGTATCAGAATTCCAGGTGTTCAGCATCTTTGACAGCACTTGGTACTGGATATTGTCCATGCCTTTCTTTCAAAAATTCTGACAAATTCGTAGTAGTAGCTCATTGTGATTTCAATTTTTATTTCTTTAATGACATTAAAGATTTTTGATGTGCTTCTTAGCCAGCTATATATACCAACTTTGGTCAAATACCTGATTGAATTTCATGACAATTTAAAAATTGTTTTTTATTCTTTTCTTCTCGTGGAGTTTTGGAAGTTCTTTATATATTCTGAATCTAGGGGGTTTTCTCCAATATGTGATATGCAAATATTGTCTTCCAGGCTGTAGCTTGTAATTTAATTCTCTTAAAAGTGTTTTAAATAGAGCAAAAGATTTTAAATTTTATGAAGTACAACTTATCTTTTTTTTTTTTTATGGAAAGCATTTGTGTGTTACATTTGAGACCTGTCTGGCCTAACTCAAAATCACAAAGATTTTCTATTTTCTTCCAAAGATTTTTTAGTTTTATATTTATGATTAGAATTTATTTTGAGTTAATTTTGTATAAAGTATGAACCTACAGATTAAGGGGATTTTTTAGCATCTAGATGTTCAATTGAAAACACTGTATTTCTTCATTGAATTATATATATTTTTTCTTGACATGGAGTCTTGCTCTGTCACCCAGGCTGGAATGCAGTGGCCTAATCTCGGCTCACTGCAACCTCCACCTCCTGGGTTCAAGAAATTCTCCTGCCTCAGCCTCCCTAGTAGCTTGGATTACAGGTACCCACCGCTACACCTGGCTAATTTTTGTATTTATTGTGGAGATGAGGTTTTGCAATGTTGGCCAGAGTAGTCTTGAACTCCTGACCTCAGGTAATCTGCCTTCCTCAGCCCACCAACATGCTGGGATTATAGGTGTAAGCCACCACATCTGGCCTTCATTGAATTACATTTATACTTCTGTAAAAGTCAATTGGCCAGATTTGTGTGAGTCCATTTTTGGACCCTCCTTCTATTTCATTGAACTATTTATGTGTCTTTTCACCAGTACTACATTATCCTCCTTACTGTGACTTTATAATTTGTGTTTCAATTAGGTAATGTGATTCTTCCAACTTTGTTATTTTTCAAAATTCTTTTAGCTGTGCTGTTCCTTTGCTTTTCCATATAAACTTTAAAATCAATTTGTCAAAGTCAACAAAAACAAGCAGTGGGGAAAGAATTCCCTATTCAATAAGTGATGCTGGGATAACTGACTACCCATATACAAGAGAATAAAATTCGATCCTTAACTATCACCATATACAAAAATGAACTCAAAATAGATTAAAGATTTAAATATAAGACCTCAAACTACAAAAATACTAGAAGAAAATCCAGAAAATACTCTGCTCAACATTAGTCCTGACAAATAATTTATGGCTAAGTCCTCAAAAGCAAAAATTGACAAGTGAGAGCTAATTAAACTGAAGAGCTTCTGCACAGTAAGATAAACTATCAACAGGGTAAACAGACAACCTACAGAATGGAGAAAATGGTCATAAACAATGCATCTGACAAAGGTCTAATGTCCAGAATCTTTAAGAAACTTAAATCAGCAAGCACAAAACAGCCCCATTAAAAACTGAACAAAGGGTGTGAACAGATACTTCTTGAAAGAAGACATACAAGTGGCCAGCAAACATGAAAAAATGCTCATCATCACTGATTATCAGAGAAATGCAAATTAAAACCACAATGAGATACCATCTCACACCAGTCAGAATGACTACTAGTAAAAAGTCAAAAAATGACAGATGGTGCCAAGACTGCAGAGAAAAGGGACTGCTTATAGACGGTTGGTGGGAATGTAAATTAGTACTGTCACTGAGGAAAGCAGTTCGGAGATTTCTCAAAAAACTTAGAACTACCATCTGACCCAGAAATCCAGTTACTGGGTATACACTCAAAGAAACTTAAATTATTCTACAAAAAGACACATGCACTCATGTTCATTGCAGTGCTAGTTACAATAGAAAAGACATGGAATCAACCCAGGCCCATCAATGGTGAACTGGATAAAGAAAATGTGGCACATACATACCATGGAATGCTCTTCAGCTATAAAAAAGAATGAGATCAAGTCCTTTCCAGTAACATAGATGGAACTGGGTGCTATTATCCTAAGAAATTCAATGCAGAAATAGAAAACCAAATTCCACATATTCTGACTTATAAGAGGAAGCTAAGTATTGAGTACCCATGGACATAAACATGGGAACAACGGACACTGAGGACTACTAGAAGTGGCAGTGAGAGAAGGAAACAAGGGTTAAAAAACTACATACTGGGTAATATGCTCACTGCTTGGGTGTTGCAGTCACCTAAGAATATGAGAGCAAACATCCTTGCTTTGCTCCTGATCATGAGTGAAAATCATTCAGAATTTTGCTGCTAAGTATGTTTCCTGTTAAGTTTTTCATAGATGCCCTTTATCAGATTAGGGAAGTTCCCATCTTTCTTAGTCTGCTAAGAATTTTATCTTATATGGATGATGAATTTTTACAAGTGCTTTTTCTGAATGTATTGATGTGACTGTATCATTTTTCTTCAAGAATTTATTAATATGAATTATAATGATTGATTCTTAAAATGTTAAACCAGCCTTGCATTTTTGGGATAAACCCTACTTAATCATAGTTGATTTTTTTTTTTTACATTATGCTGGATCTCTTTGCTAATATTTTGTTAAATATTTTTGTCTACTTTCTGAGGGATACTGGTCTGCAGTTTTATTGTAATGCAGTTGCCTGGTTTTGGTATCAGGGTAATGCTGTCCCCATAAAATGTATTCCCCTGCTCTTCTAGTTTCTGGAAGAAATTCAAGAAGAAATTCTGGAAGAAAGTCATTTCTTATTTTAAAATCTGGTAGAATTTTTCAGTAAAACCACCTGTGTATGGATTTTTGTCAAAATATTTTTATTATTAATTTAATAAATACAGGACTTTTAAGGTTATCTATACTTGCTTGAGTACATTTTGGTAGTTTGTGTCTTTTAAAATATTTTTCTATTCCACCTAAGTTGTCAACTGTCTGGTCATGGAGTTATTTATTTTCCCTTATTTTGTTAATATCTGCAGGGTTTGTAGTGATATGCCCTCTTTTATTCTTGATATAGGTAACTTATGCCTTCCTTTTTTACATGGTTATCTATTGCTAGAAGTTTATTGATTTTGTTGATATTTTCAATAAACCACATTTTGTTTTTATTGTTTTCCATTATTCAATTTCATTGATGTCTGCTAATTTTTTTATTTTCTCTTTTTTACTGGCTTTATGTTTAATTTATTCTCCTTTTTCTAGTTCCTTAAGTGGTTAAGATTATTGATTTGAGACTTCTTTTCTAATACAAGCATTTAATGGTATTAATTTCCCTGTGAACACTGCTTTAGCAGCATATCATAGATTTTCATGTCGTATTTTTAATTTCATCATGTTCTATATAACTTCCCTTGAAAACTTTATATTTGACTCATTTTCTATTTAGAAGTGTATGGTTTGTTTTCCAAATATTCAAGGAATTTCCAGATATCTTTTTGTAATCAATTTCTAGTTTAGATACGGTGTGGTCAGAGAACTTACTTTGCATTATTTTCATTCTCTTAAGTTAGATATTTTTTTTGGTTCCCCAAATGTAATATACTTTGAACATTCCATGTGCATTTAAACAGAATGTAGACTCTGTTGTTGTGTGAAGTGTTCTGTAAATGCCTGTCAAGTTGTGTTGATAATGTTGTTCCGGTCTTCTACATCTTTACTGATGTTCTGTCCACTTATTCTATTAGTAACTGAAAGCATAGTAAATCTTTCAGTATATTCTCTCAGTGTATTTGTGTGAATTTGTCTTCTTTTCACTTCAGTTTCATTAGTTTTTGTCTCATATATTTTGAACTCTCTTTTTAAGTAAACACATATTTATGATTGTTTCATTTTCATTTGGTGAATCATTATGGGATGTCTTTTTTATCCCTAGCAATTTTCCCGTTGTGAGATCTATGATGTTTCACATTCATATAGCCACTCTAGTTTTAGTTTGACTAATGTTTCCCTAGTAAATTTTCTTCATTATTTACTTTTGACATACTTTTATTATTATATTTAAAATGGAACATTTGTGGACAGCTAAGCTGAGTCTTGTGTGTTTTGTTTGCTTGCTTGCTTGTTATAGAATCCAACAATCACTACTGATGTATTTAGATCATTTAAGTTTAGTGTAATCACTGATATAATTTGATTTAGAGCTAACATTTTATTATTTATCTCTTTGTTTACTTTTTTCTGTTTTTCTTTTCTTGCCCTCCCTTAGATTATTTTAGTATCTTTTAATATTTAATTTTGGTTGACCTATTGACTCTTTGACTACATCTCTTTGAATAATTTTTGTGGTTTTTCTGATAATTTAAATATACATGCATTTTTTCACAGTAAATTTAGAGTTAATGTTTTACAGCTTTTATAAAATAGAGAATCCTGACAAATCTATAGGACATTTTGCCCTCTGTATTGCATATTTCACTTGTCATATGTATTGCATCTGTGTAAATAGAAAATCAACCAGATAATGTTATAGTATTTGCTATTAATAGTCATGTGTATTAATAAAAACTTAGGGGAGAAATCAAGTTATATTTCCCTAAATATTTACTGCTTTTGTTGCTCTTCTTTCATTTCTGAAATTCCAAGATTCCCTTTGTATTATTTTCTTTCAGTTTAATGAGTTTCCTCTAGCATTTCTTTTAGAGTGGGTCTAGTGGTAACACATTTTTTTGCTTTTTTCTCCATTTGAAAATGTCTTTATTTTGCTTTTTATCCTTCAAGGACATCTCTACCAAGTATATAAATATTGGTTAACAGCTCTTTCCTTTCATCATTTTAAATATGCTGTTCCATTGTTTTCTGTCCTCCATGGTTTCTGATGAGAAATCTACAGTAATTCAAGTGGTTGTGGGTGGTTTTCTTTGAATTTTACCTTATTGGCATTAACTGAACTTCTTGGTACTTTGAATTTATGTCTTGCACCAGATTCAGGATAATATTTCTTCAACTCAGATAATATTTCAACTATTTTTCTGCAAAAATCGTATTCTCCTAATTTTCCAAAATTCCATTAGCATGATGGCAGACCATTTGATGTTGCTCAATAGGGTCCTGAGGCCTTGACAATTTTTTAAAAAATTAATCTCTGTTGTCCAAATTCGATCATTTCTATTAATATATCTTTAAGTTCACTGACTTACCTATCTTCACTCTACTATTAACTTCATTCCATAAATTTTGGTTTCAAATATTATAATTTTTATTTCTCAAATTTATATTTTGTTCTTTTTGTAGTTTCTTATTTTGTGCTGAGATCTTTTTATCTTTCCATTCAATTCAAGAGTGCTCTCCTTTACCTCATTGAATTTAGTTATAATAGCTGTTTTAAAGCTTTTTATGATTCTAATGTACGAGTAATTTTATGTTTGACATATGCTTATGCTTTAAAAAAATTTTTGGCTGATCTCCTGGCTCTTTTTGTTGAATAATTTTTTACTGCATTGTATTCAGGATATTTTGAACATTATGTTGTGAGACTATGGGCTCTACTAAAATCCTCAAAAGTTTGAAAGAGTTCTTTTTTTGTTACAGCAAGCAATCAACTTGGTTAGAGTCAGACTACAGTTTCTTCCTCATCTTTTGTGAATGAGGAAGGTTTAAGTGTCAGTTTAGCTTTCAAGGCCTTCATTGTATTGTGTGTGTCTGACTTATTATATTTTTGTTCAGGTCTCAAAGCCTTGCTATGATTCTTCAGGTTTCTTTCACCTGTGCACTTCTTGAGGATGAATCTGAAACTGCCTTTGCAAAATTATAACTGAGGAAATGATGATAGTGAAAGAAATCAGACCTAACCAACTCCATTTTGCTTCTTACCTGTAAGCTGTCCTTGTTCATTTCTGGGCATAGGCTGAACTAATTTTGGGAAGGAATTCAGTTCAAGGTTTGACTCTGAAACAAACTTGATAATAGCCCTTTTCTGAAAAGACCCACATCTTGCTGGGGATCAGTATGCCTTTGCGGAACTAACAAATTAGCTACAAGTTTAGAGGTCATGCAGCCTCTGGCTTCAAGACTCTGAACCTCCCCAAATTGCTCCTGGGGGTAACATCATGATTGTAAAACCTAAGATTAGTGCTTGAGATATTTTGTCAACCCTACCCTCAGTGGAGTAGCTGACACCACCCAGATGGGTGATTTGGTTCAACCAGTCCTGCCATCCCACTCAAGAACAGAAAGCATCAAGAAAAACTTACTTCAACCCCCGATGATTCCATCTCCAACCCTGACCATTCAGCACTACCCACTTCCCAAGCTTCTACCTGCAAAATTATCTTTAAAAACTCTGATACCCCTAATGCTTGAGGAAACTGATTTGAATAATGATAAAACTCCAGTTTCCCACACAGCCGGCTCTGCGTGAAACACTCTTTCTCTGTTGCAATTCCCCTGTCTTGAAAAATTGGTTCTGTCTAGGCAGCAGGCGAGTTGAATCCATTGGGTGGTTACAAATCTAGGACTTATGTTAATTTATATACATAATTAAAATATTGTCTTTACCAGTCGTCTTGCAGGAATTGCCCATACTTTTTGGATCCACAGGGTCATTTTTGAACCTGGAAAATGTGTTTAATCTTCCTGCATCCCATAACTTATAATTGCATACTAAAAAAGTAAATATTTCTAGTAACTTCCTGGCCACTGGCCCTACATTTCTCCCTATATTTGCAGTACTGGCCCTACCAAACAAAGAATGTGATAAGAAAGAAAGGATGTAAGGATAAATTGCAATTTACTAGAAAAAAAATGATGCTGTGTTACCTTGATCAGTGCCTGAGAATTTGTTCCCTAGGCCTTAACCACTGTGTACAAATGCATTTGTGACCCAGTGATTATCTCCACTTGCTGAGGCCTTCAGGAAAATTCTACTAAAAGCAACTGGATTTGGAAAAGATTTGGGAATAAATTTAAACAATCACTGGGAAATCTGTTCACAACTCAGCTAATACCAGGAACATAAATATCTTGTGTGTTGATTTAAATCTCCTGTTTATTTAACACTGTAAAATAAACACTGGTCTTTTAAATTTGTAAATAACATGGTTAAAATGAACTCATCCACTACAAACAAAATAACCAGATATTTGAAATTCTGTGGAATAAAAATCATTTGTTATTGAATATCATTGCAAATGTTTCTGGAATGCTGAGTTTTTCTATTATCAAATTTCACATTCTGTTGTACAATGGCCCCTTTGGAGCATTGAGATTTGTGATGCAAGATATTACCGTGAACATTGATGAGCTTTGCCTTGATGGCAGAAGTCTTCCTAAGAAAGTTGAAAAGTCTTTGTAACATTAAGTCCAAGAGTAATGAAAGGTCAGTGGATTTGATCCAGAGTTCCTACACATGAGAAAACTTCCTAGAAATGCATATTTATATCAGTGACCTAGCATAGACATGTATTCCCTGTAGAGGGAAAGAAAAAAAAATCAAAGTCATAGTATATATTTTTTTAAATCAAAAAACAGTAGTGAAGACAAAGAAAGCAATACATAAAAATGTTCGTGTCTACATACATTCTCTGGAGCATTTTGTATTAGAAAAAATAGAAACAACCTAAAAATTTACTTATAGAAGAATAATTAATTATAGTATGTCCACTCAAAAGATTAATATGCAGCCAGTAAAAATAATGTTAAAAGGAGTTTTTATTGGTATAGCAAAATCCATACTTTATAAAATAGAATATATATGTATATTTAGATAACATATATATGTATGTACAAACGTATTTTCATATAGACATGCATGTATATATTTTCCCATATACACATATATAATATGTACGTGTGTGTGCATGTGTGTGTGTATTGCAAGCCTCCTTTTCAAAACTACCTCTAAGGAGTAATTGGCAACTTAGAGATGTTTTAAGGGCTTTATGAACACGCTATAGTGTTGAATTTGTCTATTATTTTGTTGTTACATCATTAAACACAAAAGTTAATTTCAGGAGACCAAAGAGAGTATGAAATGAGTCATTTTAACTCTTGGTGAATAACTGAGCTTGACTATAATGAAATAAATAGCAACCCAGGATCAATGAAATAGCCTAGAGCAAGCAATGTCGGTGACTTCACAAACCTAGTGGCTCTGATAGTTCAGGGAAACAGATGGTATGACTGGGTAGCTCCATTTTATATCAAGAAGAATAATTTGACCATTTGCCCAATCACCTCTAAATATGTTGTTTGAATTCGATTCAGGAATTCATAGAAAAATGCTGGGCTCTGATGAAAGATAACCTTCTCTGTTTTCACTGTAAAATAGCTGTAAGGGGAAAAGTAGAGAGAAAATTACAATAAAAAAGTACTAAAATTAAGTTGGTAAATGCCCATCAAAATGTGAATGGATAAACAAATGCTGATATATTCATAGAATGGATTACAACTTCACAACTCAAAGAATAAACTGTTGAAACATACAACAGAATAGGCAAATATCAAAAACCTGCTTAGCAAAAGAAGGTAGACACAAAAGAATACTTACAGTCTGACCCACTTATATGAAGTTCTACTATAAGAAAAACTAGTCTGTGATGACAGAAAAAAGATCTCGGTTTTCCTGAGACACGGGGTTGGGGGATAGAGGGAAGGTTGACTGGAAAGGGCTGTATTAGCCTGTTTTCACACTGCTATGAAGAAATACTGGGTAATTTATAAAGGAAAGAGATTTAATTGTCTCAGTTCTGTGTTGCTTGGAAGGTCTCAGGAAACTTACAATCGTGGCAGAAGGCAAAGGAGAAGCAGGCACCTTCTTCATGGGATGGAGTGAATGCAGGCAGGGAAAATGCCAGATGTTTATAAAACCATCAGATCTTGCAATACTCACTCACTATCACAAGAACAGCATGAGGAAAACTGTCCTCATGATCCAATTACCTCCACCTGGTCCCCACTCTTGACATGTAGGGATTATGAGGCTTGCAACTCAAAATGAAATTTTGGGTGGGGACACAGCCAAACCATATTAGGGGCACAAGAGAACTTTCGGGTATGATAGAAATGTTTTATGTCTTGATTATACTGGTTACAGGAGTATGTATCTTTATCAAAATCCATTGAACTATTATAGGTGTATTTCATTTGATGTAAATTAATGCCTCAATAAAATTTAGTAAAATTATAAAAACAGTTTGATAGCAAAGCAAAAATGATCATCACAGTTAAATAGATATAATTATGAAGTTCCATTAAAGGAGCATTAATTTATAAAAGCATTTCCCTGCTGAGTGAAGGTCAGCTGAGTGAAGTTCAAGCAATTTTTAAAAATAGCTAGGCATGGTGGCTTATGCCTGTAGGCCCAGCTACTTGGGAGGCTGAGGCAGAAGGATTATTTAAGCGCAAGAGTTTGAGGCTGCAGTGAACTATGATCAGCCCAACACAATTCACCTGGACAACAGAGGGAGCCCTTGTCTCTAAAAAATAAAAATAATTTTTTTTAAAACCACCTGGATATCAGTTTAAAATTCTGATCGGTATAAAGATGCAAAACTCAGGGTCTTTTACTAGCCTCTCATAAATATGTGCTAGGCACTTTATAAAGATGATCTTATTCAGCCTTCACTCTCATTAACGAAAATCCTACACCAGCAGTATGATTTTGCCCATTTGGTGACATGGTAAGTAACAGAGGTCATCCTCTTGTTCAAGTTCTCATGGTCCATGACAAAGTCATGACTTCAGAATTCACTTCCTCTAAAACCTATGTGTACTCTTTCTATTATGCCATACTAAATCTTACTATCTTGAAAATTGACAATAATAGTAGCAGTAATAGTAATAATACAATTTACTGACAGTGTTCTATGTGCTAGGAACGCATGTAAGATACCTGTATTGTATTATTGTCCAGACTTACACCTATACCTCGATAGAGATATATAAAAGGTCATTTAATCTTTACACCAACTTTTAGAGGTAGATACTATTATTATCCTCATTAAATATGATGCAGCTAAGGTGCAAAGAGGTTAATTTTCTCAAGGTCACAAAGCTACGAAATATAAAAGTTATTTAACGATAATCCTCTCCTGAAAACACCCTTCCTAATAGTGCCAGCCAAGGAAAAAATGAGAGAATTTTGCTAACCTTGCTTTCAACCTTAATTCTCAATACAACTTAATATAACTATAATTTTAAAATACTGCCTCTTGCCTTCAAACTTTGCAAACTTGTGAGGGTCCATTTTGACTGTAGCCATAATAGTACATGAAAAAGAGCTGGTTATTGCAAACTCTGATTTCCAAGATCGATGTAAATATTATTATTCATCATTTTTAAAAAATCATGGACTAGCAAACTGGAAAAATACTTCTCACAGGCTTCTGTAGCAAGAAAAGCAATGCATTATGTCTGACACCGTGAAAAGGGGATGAAGAAAGCAGCGCTTAGAGCAGGAATTGCCAGCTGGAATTGCCTATGGAAAAAATAGGGCTGGCTTTCTTTATCAGATCCGCTTCCAAGCAGCAACCTGTGAGTCAGGGATTCTCATTTCACTGACAATGCAAGTTTTTTACCACACTAAGCCCTGCAGGGCAAATGCAAGTGTGGAAATGTGAATGAGGTCCAACCTTGTCTCATAGGTCATCAGCACAAGAAGGAACTTTTATTCACAACACAATCGGAACTAGAAGAGAATAGCAGAATCTATCACACTAACACCATTTATGTGTGACTATATTTATATGTGTATACACTCATAGCCATACTAAAAGTAAGTGGGAAGAATGCCAATCTCAAAGAGAGATGATTTAAATAATAACTAGGGCAGTTCACCAACTTAAACTTTCCATTGGTTATAACATACCATTTGTAACTTCCTTTAAAAGCCCCCACATTCAAGTTGTTATTTACACACTTTCAAATTCTTTTTTTTATATATATAGTAGAAACAAGGTCTCACCATGTTGTCCATGCTGGACAACATATTTTTAGGCTCAAGCGATCCTCCTGTCTCGGCCTCCCAAAGTGCAGGGATTGCAGGAATAAACCATAGTGCCTGGCCTCAAATTTACTTCTTTAGACCCTATCTCAGTCTGAGGGTGTGGTCTCAGGGGGCTCCCTTCCCTGTTTGGGTGCAGGCTCAGCCGTAAATCTTCTGTAGAAAGAATTCTTGGGGTGGCTCCTGCACATCACGGTACCTCTCCACCTCACCCTCTCGTCCTCTCACCAGGTAGAGGGGGCAGGCAAAGGCATGCAGACTGCATCTCCCTCATGGGCAGCAGCAGCTGTCGCATCATCAAGGGAATTCTGCCCTTCTTGGATTTCATTTTGCTAGATAGACATGGTTTGTTGAGCACTTTTTTCATCAGAGTATAGACATAAGGTCTATTTTATCTCATTTCTGCTTTTATCTCTATCAAATCCACATTTTCTATCTCTTAAAGTCATCTTCGGGAAATTCTAAACTATTTCACCCATATTTCTTATTAAGATAAGTCTGGACCACTTTTTAATTTCAAACTTGTGTTCACTTCAAAGCTCTCTGCACTACACACCCACCAGACCTGCGGCTGAAGGCACAGAGTGGGCAGAAAAACGAGACTACTTTGCATACACCCCCCCTCCACCACTCCACATCTTCTGAGGTTCTCCAAAGCAGAATCTACATCATCACTTACTTGGCCACCTAAGCAAGACTGGCTCATCATATCAACTTTGCCTCCTCTCTGACCTTCACCTTTAGGCTTAAATACCTCAAGTCCTTGTGCCAGTCCTCCAAGTGCTTACAAGAACGTGGGTTGGTGCTTCACAGATGCTTTAAGTTTCTCTCTACACCACAGTTTCCTGAAGTAGGCCTCCAGCTCCATTTCCACCTTCCACAGACCCCCAGCATGACAACCTTTTCCAGTCTCCTCCCCATGGTCTCTACTGCTAGGATCTCCTCATCTAGAAGGCATCCCTCCGGGGCAATACATCAGAGGACCAGCAATAGCTCAGCTTCCTTGCGCAGCATCCTCTGGACCACCAGGCTCATCTTTGCCAAGCCAAATCGTGGGAGTGCCGTAAACTTTTCTGCCTTCCTTCCCTCCGTTTCCTCACTCTTTTCCTCGCTCTCTTTCTCCCTGCTCAACACACAGGGGCCAGTCAGCAGGATCGCTGTCCAAGCAGAAGTTCAACATAAAAGTAAAAATCTCCTCTTCTTGCAGAGCAGGTACCTCCAGTCTTACAAGTGCTCTCAAGGACTTTACACCTTCCTTGCTATCAAGAGGAAAATGCAACCCTCCTTTCCTCCTCTGCAGGAGGGGAGGAAAAAAACCTCTCACTCCTCCCCACGGTGGTCTCCACACAAGACTGCTGACAATGGCCATCTCCTACCCAATTTTCATTACATAGACAGGAGGGACGGTGAGCTGGGTTGCTAACAGTTAGGAGCAGAGATAGCTCTGCTGCAGTTGATAAGTCCTGGGTTGGAAGTGTTGGGTCTGGGATTGCCAAAGTATAGGGCTCTAAGTTACATTTAAATTTCAGATTTTAAAAATATTATTTTTTAGTATAAGTATGCCCTAAATATTGCATGAGACATTCTTGTTGGATGACTAATTTTCTATTTTTCATGTTTTTATTTGTTCTTTTTTTTTTTTTCCTTTTCACTCTTATTTTAGGTTCAGGAAGTACATGTGTAGATTTGTTACGTGGATATATTATGTGGTGCTGGGGTTTGATGTGCAAATGATTTCATTGCGCAGATACTGAGCATAGTACCCAGCAGGTAGTTTTTGTTCTTCCCCCCCTCTTTCCTCGAGTAAACCCCAGCGTCTATTGTTTCCCTCTTTGTGTCCATGTGTACTCAATGTTTAGCTCCCATTCATAAGTAAGAACGTTTGGTATTCAGTTTTCTGTTCCTGTGTTAATTTGGTTGGAATAATGGGTTCCAGCTGCATCCATGTTATTGCAAAGAACACCTCATTTTTTATGGCTGCATAATATTCCATGGTATATACGTACCACATTTTCTTTCTTCAGTCCACTATTGATGAACATCTAGATTATTTTAATGTTTTTGTTTTGAGAAAAGTGCTGCAATGAACATACATGTACATGTGTCTTTTTGGTAGAATGATTTATATTCCTTTGGATATATATCCAGTAATGGAATTGCTGGACTGAATAGTGGTTCTAAGTTCTTTGAGAAATCTTAAATTGTGTTACAGTCACTGAACTAATTTACATCCTCACCAGCAGTGTTTGAGCATTCTATTTTTTTCACAACCTTACTAGTAGGTTATTTTTTGACTCTTCAGTTAGCCATTCTGTCTTGTGAAAGATGGTATCTCCTTGTAGTTTTGATTTGTATTTCTCTGATGATTAGAGATGTGGAGGTAGGTTTTTTATTACTGATTCGATTTCAGAGTTGATTATTAGTCTGGGCAGTATTCAATTTCTTACTGGTTCAATCTTGGAAAGTTTCATGTTTCCAAGAATTTATCCATTTCTTCTAGATTTTCTAGTTTGTGTGCATAGAAATGTTCGTTATGGTCTCTGAGGGTTTTTGTATTTCTGCAGGGTTGGTGCTAATGCCTTCTTGGTTATTTCTGATTGTGTTTATTTGAATTTTCTCTCTGTTTTTTAGACTAGCTCGTGGTCTATCAATCTTATTTATTCTTTCAAATAACCAACTTTTGGTTTCATTAGTCTTTTCTATGAATTTTCATGTCTCAGTTCTATTCAGTTTAGCTCCATTTGGGTTATTTCTTTTCTTCTGCTAGCTTGAGTTGGTTTGCTCTTATTTTCTAGTTCCTCTAGGTGTAATGTTAGTTGTTAATTTGAGATCTTGCTAACATTTTGATTTAGGTGTTTAGCACAATAGACTTTCCTCTTAACACTGATTTAGCTGTGTCCCAGAGATTCTCCTATGTTGTATCTTTGTTTTCATTAGTTTCAAAGAATTTTTAGATTTCTGTCTTAATTTCTTTCTTTACTCCAAAGTCATTCAAAAATAGGTTGTTTAATTTCCATGTAATTGTATGGTTTTGAGAGATCTTCTGGGTATCGATTTCTAATTGTTTTTGTGGTGTGGTTGGTGTGATTTTAGTTTTTCTGAATTTGTTAAGAATTGCTTCCAAATATGTGGTTGATCTTAGAGTTGTTGGATGGAGGATTCTCCAGATGTCACTTAGGCTCATTTAGTCAAGGGTTGAGTTTAGGTCCCAAATATCTTTGCTGGTTTTCTGCCTCAATTACCTGTCTGTCACTGTCAGTGAGGTGTTGAAATCTCCTGCTGTTATTGCGCAGTTATCTGAGTCTCTTTGTATGTCTCTAAGAACTTATTTTATGAATCTGGGTTCTCCAGTGTTGAGTTAATATATATTTAGAACAGTTAAATCTTCTTGTTGAATCGAATCCTTTATCATTATGTAATGCCTTTCTCTGTCCCCTTTGATCATTGTTGGCTGAAAGTCTATTTTATCTGAAATAAGAATAGAAATCTCTGTTCTTTTTAGTTTTCTATTGCTTGATTGATCTTTCTCCATCCCTTTACTTTGAACCTATGGCTGTCATTTCATGTGACATGGGTCTCCTTCAGACAACATACAGTTGAGTCTTGCTTCTTTACCCAACTTGCCACTCTGTGCCTTTTAAGTGGGACATTTGGCCTGTTTACATTCAAGGTTAATATTTGATGTGTGAGGATTTGATCCTGTCATTGTGTTGTTAGCTGGCTGTTATGTAGACTTGGTTGAATAGTTGCTTTAGAGTGTCAGTGAGGTATATATTTAAATATTTTTTGTGGTGGCAGATAATGATCTTTCCTTCATGTTTAGCACTCCCTTAAGGGCCTCTCGTAAGGCAGGTCTGGTGGTAATGAATTCCTTTAGTGTTTGCTTGCCTGCAAAGGTTTTTATTTCTCCTTTACTTATGAAGCTTTATTTGGCTGGGTTTGAAATTTTGGGTTGGAATTTCTTTAAGGATGCTGAATATAGACCCCCAATCTCTTCTGGTGTATTAAGTTTCTGCTGAACATCTACTGTTAGCCTGCTAGTGTTCCCTTTGTATGTGGCCTACGTTTCTCACTAGCTGCCTTCAATATTTTTTTTTTCACATTGACATTGCATAATCTGATGACTCTCTGTCTTGGGGATGTGTGCCTTGTATAATGTCTCGCTGGGGTTCTCTGGTTCTCCGAATTTCCTGAATTTGCTTGTCAACTCCTCTAGCAAAATTGGTGAAATTTTCATGGAGAATATCCGCAAATATTTTCCAGTTGCTTGCTCTCTCTCACTGTCTCTTGGATGTCAATGAGTCATAGGTTTGGTCTCTTTACATAATCCCATATTTCTAGGACATTTGGTTTATTTTTTAAAATTCTTTTTTCTTTATTTTTTCTGACTCAGTTGATTTAAAGAAATGGACTTTGGGTTCTGAGATTTGACCTCACCTTGGTCTATTCTGTTGTTAATACTTTCAATTATATTATAAAATTCTTATTTCTAGTTTTTCATCTCTAGAAGATCAGTTTCCTTCTTTCTTAAAATAGCCACATTGTAGGTCAGCTCTTACATCATTTTTTGGATTTCCTTAAATTCCTTGGATTAGGTTTCAACTTTCTCCTGGATCTTGATTATCTTCATTGCCATCTAGATTCTGAATTCTATGTCTATCATTTCATTTTGTACCTTCCTCTCTGGAAGGCGATGATATGGTTTGGCTGTGTCTCCACCCAAATGTTGAATTGTATCTCCCAGAATTTCCACATGTTGTGGGGGGGACCAAGGGGGAGGTAATTAAATCATGGGGGCCAGTCTTTCCTGTGCTATTATCAGGATAGTGAATAAATCTCACAAGATCGGATGGGTTTATCAGGGGTTTCCAATTTGCTTCTTCCTCATTTTCTCTTGCTGCCACCATGAAGGAAGTGCCTTTCACCTCCTGCCATGATTCTGAGGCCTCCCCAGCCATGTGGAACTGTAAGTCCAATTAAACCTCTTTTTCTTCCCAGTCTCAGGTGTGTCTTTCTTTTCTTCCCAGTCTTGGGTGTGTCTTTATCAGCCGTGTGAAAACAAACTAATACAGGCACATAAGCAAGGCATCATCTTGGAAGCAGAGAGCAAGTCTTACCAGATACTGAATCTGCCAGCACTTTGATCTTGGACTTCCCAGTCTTGAGAACCATAAAAAATAAATTTCTATTATTTATAAGTTATTCAGTCCAAGATATTTTGTTATCACTTATCAGCCTTTGGCTAAGATCAAGTGAGGCATTTTGTTTTCGCAACAAGAAAGGACTAAGGGAGATCTCATATGTTACTCCTTAGTCGTTCATTTCAGAATGTGGAACATTCTTGATTTTAGCCTTTGTCCATAGGCAACATTCTGAAACAGAAAAAAAGGATGGTTTTATTTCCATTTTTCCTTTTTCATGGTGCCAGAGCCACTCTGTACTCTGTAATATGTGCTCACCTGTCTGGAGAGCCAGACAGATCCTCTGGGCACCTTTCCACTGAGATCCAGGGGAAGCAACAGACCATATTCTTTCAGAGCTATGTTCCTGCTTTGCTTGCTGGTCACACCTAGACTGTTATGCCCTCAGGCACTTCCAGCTGGCTTTACTACCTTAGTCCACAGCTTCAGGAATCTTCAGCAGTTCGGATACATTTACATCCACAATTATGAACATTTATGCCTCTGATAGGTATGATTTGTCCCACTCCAACTGACAGTGCAGAAACCTGATTACCTGAGAGCTGTGTGACAATAGGCCCAAAAGGAGGCCCAAATAGAAGTCCGGCCACCACCACCACACAGTAGCCAGGGTGGGCTGGGATATCTGAGGGTAGCAACTGTTGTAGATGAAGTGCAGTTTGGACCACAGTCATTGACCTGAATGACCCAAATCTAGATATGCTCGGATCAAACACATGCCTTCTGCACCTTTTTCTCCTGTTAAGCCCTTGTAGTGAATGGACTCTGTCAGTGTTTCAGATACATCCCCTGGAGTCACTTTTGCTGTTCCAGTGTGTCCCTTTCCCAGCTTCCATTTGATTTGGCTGGGAACAGGCTATACCCATGACTATCTATGGATGACTAATCTTCAGCTCCTGGAGCTATTTTGCCCACACAGAGAAAGAACAGAAATACCTGTTCCCACTTCTTTCTTGCTGTTTGGCCTTTGAACAGTGAATGTTGGGTGAGGGAGAACGAATGTCCTGTCTCTTCCTTCCTGTAGAAATAGCTCCAAGGTGTCCTTTACATTGTCGAGCTCCCCTGAGTGTCCAGCTAAAGCTGCCCTCTGTGGGATTTCGCTGTACTACCGCCTAGCTTGGCTTCTTCCCCATCCTTGGGGAAACCTCCCTTACTAGTTTCTCCTCATACTTCCTTGATAAATCCTTCGCATATGTACTCTTACCTCATAGTGTCCTTCTGCAGAATCCAACATTTGACATTCCATTTTGACTAGGAGACAGAATAATACAGAGGAGGCAAGAAAATTCCGGGGAAAGCTGTTGCCCCTTGAGTTCTTACACATCTCTACCACGACTCTCCATTCATACGTCCCAGCTCCCTCCTACTGGCATTAAATTAAACCACTCAGAATGAAAGCCTTGAAAAATTAAATAAAAAGCTTTCATTTTTTGGAATGTTTATATGGATGGATTTTTTTTGGAAAGAAAAGGGCATTTTAATATACTTGCAGATAATTAGCTCTAAGAGGAAACTCAAGAGTTTCAAAGTCATGATTTTGCCAAAAAGAATTGAAACACATGGAATGGAAATCTAAATTGTCATTTTCTAGAGTAGTTAGATAATTGTATAAGTGTGTTAGGAGGAGGAGAGTCACTTTCTAATTAGTAGAAAACTTCCAAGAATTCTATGCCACACTGACTAAGCATTTTTAAAGAAAAAGTCCAACTGAAATCAGGAGCATAGGCAGTGAAGATGTTTTTTAATTTAAGGGGATTATACTCAGGCAACTCAGAGAGTTATATTTTAGAGAAAGGAAGGCATTCCCTTTACACTGCCTCTGACAAGGAAGCCAATCAGCTCTCTTGCCTTCTGTATAAGCCAGGTATCTTTGTTTGCATTCTGCAGAGGCAGTGTCTGAAGCAGGGGTTCTTTTGCATGTAATTTAATGAGAGTGTGCTCACAAATAAAACTTGTAGGGGAGTAAGGGAAGCAGGATATGGCAGCTTTAAAAAAAAAGGAAGGTAAAAATGCTATTTTGCACAAAGCCTAGTCTCAATCATCCCAGGGTGAGCTCTGGAGTTGTTCTCCCCAGAAGCAAGGGAGTTGGGCTCTTGTACCCTTGGTAGCAATCATTCACTCACCACAGGCTGCCTGGTGGAGGTAGGTGGAATGGGAGGTATAACCACCTAGTGTTGCTGGGTATGGCAGCATTAGCCAAGGAGAGAGATTCTCTGGAGAAGGTAGTAGCTGTTGGCCACAAACACCCACAGTAGCTGGGGGTGAGCACACCAGCCTAGTAAAGAGATGGTGGGGGGAGTGTTCCATTAGCCTCTGTTACACTAAGTTACCCCAAAACCTTGATGTCCTAGTGGAAATCCCACTGCAAGATGACTTGCTCTGCTAGCTTACACAGGCCGCCATATTCAGTAGATTTTCAGTAATTTTCTAAAGAAGAAAACCTTAATCCTCAAATCACTTCTTCTATAATTACCCAATGCTGGTGCCTGACTAAAAGAAAATGACTTGTTTCTCATTTGCAACTTAATGGTTTGGCCTTTATTAAAGGATGTGTGTCTCATCATCCCCAAGCTTTCCATCCTCCTCTCAGAAACCTCACCCAGGCTGCTGCATACGCCAGGGTTTTGGTCTCAGTGGATGGAATCTTATTTTGAAGAAGCCAAATGTGATGGATTACTGAAATCTGTTGTTTCGCCAGCTCAGCTGATGGACTAAATCCCTGAGAACAGAGATGAGCAGTCCTTTCAGGGTTTTGCCATTTTGACACTGAGGAGATTAAGAAGAGGCCTTTCCAGCATCTGGGGATATCTGCGAAGTATCAGAAATCACAGTACTCCGTCCTGTGGGAGACTGTGGTCACAGAAGGTCAAACTGAGAAGTTCCAGCACCCTGATCGTCTCTGATGAAATCCGAGGACATCCATGGATTTGTCGGCACGCACCCTGCCTCCCTGGAAACCCTACAATGGGCAGAAGGAGGGCCTGTGGGAAACACTGCCGTTGCAGGTGAGAGGCTGAGAGAGACGGCCCCAGGGCCCGCCTCAGAATTACTCTCTGGATTACAAGAAAGCCTCCGGCACGCCCACAAAGTTCAAGAAAAGTGCCACATGGGACTTCCTGGTCAATTCAAACTAAATGACCACTCTCTGACCTGCTGCATTTTGAATCCGCCAGCTGCAGAATCAACCAGCACAGACTTCAGGAGAGACTGAAAGGGGGCAGGGGTGCACCCCCTTTGCCACCGTTCCGCTGCAAGACAATTGTTTCTATTTAGCTCTGGCCTGTCAGTTAGAATTCACACCTCTGTCCTCCCCACTGAGTCCCTGGGCTGCGGTGGGAGCTCTGTGTTCAGAGGATCATTTTCATGGGAAGGAGTGTGAAAAGCAGGATAGCGGGTGGTGACTTTTGTTTGAAATGAATTGTGTCTGGGAGCCTTTTGAAGAGCAAAAAATAGACCTATTTATTGACCTAAAGCCATCCATGATATGGGATATGATCACAGGCACAAAGAATAGAATAGTAACTCCCCAATATTGTAGCTATCTAGAGATGAAAAAATTTTCTGGAGCTGAGATTTTATTTCTTCACCCTCATTCCTAACGCTGGGCTTCCTGCAGAATGCTGAACAGTATTATCTGTTTCTGGGCATCGCATAGAGAAAGACAGAAAGAGAACGAGAGAGGGTTGTGGAGGGATCTAGCTAGCTACATCGATCCTCTTTACTTGCCGCTGTGAGACATGGTCAGACAGTTCACCGCACCTTGTTAATAGCAATTGGCATACTTGCTTCTTGAACTTTTGGCTAGGAGCAAGTGTAGTGCCTGCTCTTATTAGTTTAATAATAATTGGCATCATTTTCTGAGCACTTATATAGGTGCCTCATACTGTGACATTTATGTGTATATCTCATTAAATTCTTAAAACACCGCATTTAAAAAAACCAATTAACTATAGCCACGTTTATAAAAAAAAAAAAAAA
>CAUYLG010054159.1:0-19995 GCA_963573385.1 Cacajao melanocephalus | reverse complement strand
TTGTTAAGCACAATTATTGGCATAAAAGAGGTTTTTAATACTCATTTTTAGACTGCATTCTAGCCTGGGCAATAGAACAAGAATCCCGTTCTGTCTCCCTCTTTCTCTTCCTCTTTCTTTCTCTCTTACATTCTTTTTTTTTTCTTTCTTTCAGTCTTTCTTTCTTTCTTCTTTTCTCTTTCTTTCTTTCAAAAAAAAAAAAGAGTCTTATATTCTGTCATTTTCATTTTACAGGTAAGGAGCTGAGTTACAGAGAAATTAAGTGACTTTATTACAATCTGATTTATCAGTCAAATATATGGTTTCTTCAAGCAAAGTATACCTGTTACTTAGGTTGAGAGGGATTTGGCGAAAAGCCTGGCTGTGGAATTTCTGACATTAGATTCATAACATCATATTTTTGGAAGCATTTATTTTTAGTCTGCAGATATTTATTGTTTGTTTACAACATTCTTTAGTCATGTACTAATGAGTAAAGGCTGTGATGAACTGTGTTGCATTTTATGTCAGGTTAGAAACAAAAAATGAAAGAACAGACATAAAAAGTTTCTGGTTAAGAAAATTCACTTCTGAAAGCTCCCTAGCTTGAAGCGTTTAGTTTATCTTCTGTGAGGTGTGAGAGACTGGTGAATGTGCCGGACAGCTGCCAGGTCCTGGGATCCTGTAGGGTGTGTTCCTAGATTCATTGTTGATGTGATGAAGGTCTCTTCTGTCAGTAGCTTAATGTTAAGTAGTGAGAAAGATGTTGGAAAAGATTTAGGGAGACCTTTTGGACACCTGACCATGGAATTATTCATTTTAAATTGATCAAGTTTATCAACATCTGTATTGGGTTGATTTAGTTTCTCCTTGCTATGTTATAAAGTAATTTATTAAATGTGAGAGAAATGAGAAAAAGGTGAAGGTATTTTGCATCACTACTTTGGATGATCCAAATAAAAGAAAGCATGCATTTGATTTTCTCTCCTTTCTCTTTGTAGTCATTTTTATGTGTTTTGGCTTATCAAATATGAGATCGAAGTTGTTATTTACTACAAAAGCTTCTTTTTCTTTTAGGATTTTAGTATCTTGACGTGGAGTAGTGAATCAGATGTGGGGACAGGAGGTAATTTGTATTGATATTAGATCGAAATTAGCTAATAGCTGTTTTACGGACATCAGCTCAATTCTGCAACTCAGCTGGGAGAAATTATTACCCCCTTTTTAGAGATTTGGGAGCTGATTTCACAGTTAACATGGGCCTTTTGACATCAGTGCACAGACTCTTCCTGCATACCAACACCACCTCCACGACGCCTCCCCATGCCTTCTTTTAGGTTTTACGTATATTACTGTTGGCTGTTGTGAGCACCATTTGTGGAATATGTATTAGTCCATTTCATACTGCATGAAGAAATACCCAAGACTGAGTAATTTATAAAGAAAAGAGGTTTAATGGACTCACAGTTCCACATGGCTGGGGAGGCCTCAAAATCATGGTGGAAGGCAAAGGAGAAGCAAAGGCATGTCTTACATGGGGACAGGCAAGAGAGTGTGTGCAGGGGAACTGCCCTTTATAAAACCATCAGATCTTTGAGGACTCACTATTATGAGAACAGCATGGGGTAAAAACCACCCCCATGATTCGATTAACTCCCACTGGGTCCTCATGACACATGGGGATTATGGGAGCTACAATTCAAGATGAGATTTAGGTGGGGATACAGCCAAACCATATCAGAAGTCAATTATATTTTTGCGTAATACTCATACTGTTTGAGGAATAAGCAAAATAATAAGCAGTAACAAATAGAATCTTGAGGTTATGCAGAGTATGTGCTGTGCATGTAACAGTCTGCTCTTGACCTGAGCCATGTGCTTCCTGAACTCCTTATAGGATGCTAGGCCAGGATATACATGAAAGTTACAGTGACTGGAAAATTAGTTTTCCTATTAGCATAAATACAGATGTGTTAGGGGGTAGATGATACACTGTTACAGACTTAGAAAATTGAAAACTAAAATTGGAATGTAAAGCTTGTAGCAGGTAGCCTCAGGCTGTGCTCCCAAGCACATGTTGGGGGCATGTGCTCAGTTTCTTTATGTTTCTTCAGTTTTCTGTTATGGATACTGGAGTAAAAGTTGAATTTTAGTGGATTTGAAGCAAAGTAATGGATAGATTTCAACTTTTTATCTCTTTTCCTGTTCCCTTTTTTTTTGCTTTTCTTTGAAGTATTAATGAATAATGCTATAGAGAAAATACAATAGCAAAAGCAAATTATGGATAAATTGGAAAATCAAACCCTGTAGAACAAATATATTTTATTTTTACATGATACAACAAATAACATATACTGTACCAACAAGTGAATTGACAATTTAAGATATTTTGTTTAGCTTGTAAAAAAATGAATGCTAATAAGTTAGAAATCACTAAATCACAGTAACTTCTTGCTTTATGCAACAGAAATCTGTTAATTAACATGAAAAGCCTAAAGATATTTTGGGGAAGATTCCAAATGTTATAACTATGTTTGGTATCCTCCAGTTCCTTTTAATATAGTTCTCACCCTTAGCTGCACGTTTAATTCACAAGGGAAGCCTTAAAAATACTTATACTGGAGCCTCGTTCCTGGACCTTCAGATTTAACTGTTCTGGAGTGAAGGCTGGGTAGCTTTTTTTTTTCTTTTTTTTGAGATAGGGTCTTGCTCTGTCCCCCAGGCTGGAGTACAGTGGCATGATCAAAGATCACTGTGGCTTTGACTTCCCAGGCTCAAGTGATCCTCCTGCTTCATCCTCCCAAGTAGCTGAGACTAAAGGCATGTGT
Organism: Cacajao melanocephalus; assembly: GCA_963573385.1. Lineage (NCBI taxonomy): Eukaryota > Metazoa > Chordata > Mammalia > Primates > Pitheciidae > Cacajao > Cacajao melanocephalus. The sequence continues at coordinate 17,188 of CAUYLG010054159.1, read as the reverse complement.
CACCACGTGTGGCTAATTTTTGTATTTTTTTGTAGAGATGGAGTTTGCCATGTTGCCCAGGCTGGTACAGCATTTTAAAAAATTCCTCAGGAGATTCTAATGTGCAGAGTTAAGAACAATGGTTTATATTGTAATCATTCTTTAATCTTGTTTACTTAATTGTTTAAAGGTGGATTTCTGTATTTTAATATTTTACTTTAAGATTGTAATAGTCTGATGAAAGCAGCTCATATCAACCTATAGGTGGTTCAAGGTGTTGACCTTTATCTTTAATGTTTTTATGTGTCAGATGGCAGTTAACATAAAATTATGTTTTTCCTTTTGCAGCGTTAAAATACTGAGTGCCAGGACCTAAGTTTTTGAAACGTTGCAGTAGCCCCTTTTTAAACTGCTCTGAGCCTGCCGGGCACAGCTTGACCTAGCTGTTAATTTAATACTTTCATCTGATTGACCTGGGAAGGATCACTAGCCACCTAGGGGAGACCTTACCATTATTAATTCCTGCCTGGATGTCCTTTACGTGTCTGCCTGGAGGTTTTGGCATTGGCCACATTGTGAAAGTCGTAAAATTAAAGAAATATTTTGCACTGGCTGTTCACACTGGCATTCAGCAAAACAAATTGCAGTAATTACTGGGGCTTCTTCTTTTGAAAGAACATCTGACCAGTGTCTTTCTGGTTTATATGTAGGTAGGATTTGCAGTGGGTCTCCTGTGCATTGATGGGTGGAAAGTGTTAATGGTCACTATGGGGCCATGGCTGCTGGAAGCTATTTGTAATCTTTGCACTCATGTGGGGGATGTGTATATATGTGCAGAGGTGTTCATGTATTGCTTTTGTTTGCATTTCAAACATGAAGCTCATTTTAAAAGTACTTGCAAAATTTGTCCAAAGGGAGGAAAGCCTTTAAATTAGTGATTCTCAAACTTTTTTGAGCGCCTCAGGATTAGATACAGGAAAGCTGGCTTGGTGTCTGATGTTTGAAAGGACTGGGCTCAATAAATTTCCACAAAAGGTGACTTTTCTTAGATGCCCTGATACAGATGACAATCAAGGCTATTGCTAGTTCAATACAGAAACAAATGAATATATTTTTACCATTTGTGGAAATTACAGTTTTGAAACTAGGAAGCCCTATGTATCACTATCAGCTCTATTTTTGGAAGTAATGGAGGAAATATTTCAACCTGATTACTGCCTGTGGAGTGAGCAATTTCTTAGTATTTGACTGACCACCTGCTGATACTTTATTTCTTTAGAGTTCCTCAAGTCATTATAAGAATCACTCAGCAGTTTGAAATCAAAATGATGTCTTACTATAAAATGTCAGCTATCTATCGTAAAAGATTATGTGCCATTTAAAAATATAATTGCCGTTTCTCCCCTCTCCCCCACCTTACATTCAGATGTTTCAGGATAACAGAATCCCTGCAAAATGAGAAGAAACATTCAAGGTTCTAGCCTGTGCAAATTTCAGAAACCTTCTTCTACATAAAGTCTTTTAATAGTCCAGATAATTATCACTTTGCTCACTGCCCTTTTCTTCTCTCTACCTCCTCGTCATTCTTGCGACATTTTAATGATGCTGTTTGTGTATTGCTGCTGATGCTGATGAATTCTGCCCAGCAAAGGTTATTTATTTATTTTTCCCTGAGCTGGATTTTACCCTGTGTTTACTTATCTTGGTGTTCTGTTTCTTGTCCTGACTGCTACCAGACATTCCTTTCCATGCCTTTGTATAATGCATAGCAGGCTGATGAAGTGTGGGGACTTGTGCTATGGGAACCCTGCTTGGGTAAATGTCACTGTTTTATATAAAGAACTTTGCTCCATCTTAGCAGCTCCAGAATCTGCTCAGATTATGACACCTTAAACATATGATCCAATTATTAGGAAGTCTGTGTTGTGTTTTGAAACACTAACCGTTTTTAACATATTGCTGATTAATATGTGAAAGTGAAAACCAGCCAGTGGATAACCTATAGTCCTTATCCCCCTGCCCTCTGCAGACTTGCAAGGCATTGGGCAGCTGAGACGTACACCTAGGACAAGATTACCCATCTGTGGAAACCTATTGTTGATGCATGGACAAAACGAGTGTTGCAAGTGGAAATTAATGGAGGCGCAGATGGGAATTCTGCCAATATACTACTAATGGGGAACATATTTAACTTGGTGCAGTATCTGCAGTAAACTCTAGGGTGTTAGGTACTATTTTAAGTAGTCTTATTCATCGTAAAGTTAATTTCTTGATATTAAGAACATATTTATGCAGTAACCCTTTTCTCAGCACCTCTGGAGTTTTGAAAATTGGCCTTTTGTCTTATGTCTACATAGAAGCACTGTTCTGTGCTTCTCTTTCTGGTGTAGGGCAAATGGGGTATTGGGGACAAAGTGGGCCATTTCTCGAATTTCCTGCCCCTCAGGTCTGGGAATGATGTGATGCAGATGAGCTTCACCATGGGTCAGCTCTCCCATTCTCTGAACTTTGCTTTACTCAAAGATCTTGGTGGTTTGGAAGTGCTCGGCTCATCTTTGTAGACTTCTAATTGTTTTGGAACATCATTACTTTGAAGAAAACTTTGAAAACAACTTCCCAAGATGTTTGTCTTTCCTGTTCTTATACTGCATTGAGTAGCCTCAGCTAAGGACCTGGTCTAAAAGAGGCACCCATACTTACTGGAGAACTCTCTACCTTTTAAGAATGTATACTCAGGCTTCAATCAACTGATTGAAGATTCCCCTCCAGTCTCCCTTCCTTTCCTCTGGTTCATTGGTCACTGGTGACACCTTCAAACAAAAAGCTGTGTATTCTCAAGAGGGCATATGGCACAGTGGGTGATAGCATAAACTCTTTAGACAGGTTTCAGGTTCTGGCTTTGCCACTTTGCAGCTGTGTACTCTTCCTGAACCCCTCTATGCCTCTGTTTTCTCATTTGTAGAAGAATGAAGATAATAGCACTTACCATGCCTCGCATAAACTGTTATTTCCTAAATATATCATCTTAACGGCTTTATTGTTATATAATTTACAGCCATAGGATTCACCTTTTTTAAGTGTATAATTCAAGGTTTTTAATATGTTTAAGGAGTTGTGCAACCATCACCATCATCTAATTTTAGAACATCCCCAAAAGAAACCATGTACCTAACAGGAGTCACTCACTATCTTCTCCCTCCCTGCCCTGCTTCCCTATTTCCCAAGCCATCACTCTTCTACTTTGTATATATTTGCCTAGTAGGGACATTTATATTAATGTTATCATACATAAATGGTTTTTGTTACTGACTTTTCTCACTTAACATAGTGTTTTCAAGGCTCATCCATGTTGCGACATGTATCAACATTGAATTCATTTTTATTGCAGAACAATAAAGATGTGGATATACCACATTTTGCTTATCCATTCATCATTTGATAGGTATTTGGATTGTTTCTACTTTTTAGCTATCATGAATAATGCTGCTATGAGCATAGATAATACAAGTTTTTGTGTGGATGGTATGTTTTCATTTCTCTTGAGTGTATACCTAATGGTGGAATTACTGGGTCATATGGTAACTTGTTGACATTTTGAGCAACTGCCAAACCATTTCCATTTTACATTGCCGCCAGTCACGTATGAGGGTTTTGATTTCTCCACATCCTTGCCAACACTTGCTATTGTTTGTCTTTTGGATTGTAGGCATTCTACTGGGTGGTTTGGGTGGGTTATCTCATTAATTGTGATTTTGATTTTAATTTTCCTAGTGAATAATGATGTTGAATCTTTTTCCTGTGCTTATTAACCTAAATATGCTATTGATTATAAGAAAAATTGCTGACTGTTTTAGAGATAATACCGATATAAGAACTATCAGTCCCTGCTTTTATTAGAGTGGCAAGAGTGAGGATAGTGTTAAAATCAAACATACTTAAAGAATCATACCTGCATCTCATTAAAAAAAAATGTTAGTTCTAGACAAAGCTAAATCATCATTAATATATAGGGTTTAATTGTTTTCCTAGTAGGTTTATGTGTAGAGCGCTCATTTTGTTTGGTTTGATCTCTATTTGCTATTGTGTTTTAATTTAACAAAAATAGGTGATTGGTAATATGGAAAATACCTTTGTTGCCACCACAGTGAGTTCCACTTTGTTTTCAGCAGGTCTTAGAAGACTGAAGTCAGATGCAGCCAATTTTCTCCCAATCGTGGTGTTTTTTTTCATCTTGCCTGAATAATGTGAGCTTTTCAGCTAGCTAATTAACATTTTTTTCTGCTGTATTGGTGACTTTATGATATTTTGCTTGTAAGAAGTTTTATATATATATATATATATATATATATATATATGTATATTCATTTTTATTCCTCTATTTACCTTATTCGTTAAATGTTTCCTGCATGGAATATATATTAATAGCTACTGCATGGATTATCTTTGATTGCTTTTCTAATAACAATTATCTGGACTTTGGTCTTGGGTAAGAGGCATATTTGTATGTGTATTTTCTCATTTTTGAAATAGAAATATAAACTGTTCTCTATGATATATTTAACAATACCAGTACTACTGATAATATTTAATTGTATGATCATAATTCTATTTATTTTTAGTTTACATTCTGAATGTTGGGGTAGTGAGACAGAGTGACATGATTGTGGAAGTATTTATACGACAGGCGTTTGACCTTGACTCTACCACTTACTGTGTGACTTTGAATGAGTTACCTAACCACTCTGGCTCAGTGTTTTAACCTGTCTAATGAGTATTTTTTTTAATGTAATACCATCTACCTGATGTGGTCATTGTGGGAACATTTCAGATAGTATTTATTAAAATATTTCCTCCTTGGTATGAAGTAGATGCTCAGTAATTGTTAGGTAGCACAGGTTAAGTATCCTTTATCCAAAAATCCAAACTCCAAAATGCTCCAATGAGCATTTTATTTGTTGGCGCTCAAAAAGTTCCACATTTTGGAGCATTTCAGTCTGTAGTGCTAGGAGTAGTAACAGAAGCTGTCATCTTGCTGGCTCTTCTGTCTGTTGGGACTCATGAGAGTTAAATGGTAATAGGGGAATTGAAATTTCAGTAATAGGCAGTCTCTCTCTTTAGCACAATAATTGGTACAAGAGAGTAAGTTTTTCAGTGCCAGTGACCGTTAGGAGAGACCACAGTCATTGCAATAAAGTTGCTGGAGGCAGTAACTGAGAAAGTTGTGTCTCCATTTCTGCAACAATGGGTAGATGTATGCTCCAAGGATTTTTAACTGAGGTAAAATTTACAGAAAGCTTAAAAAGAATTTCATAGATGTTAAGTACATAAGCCAGTGAGTTTTGACTAATGCATAGACTTTGTAACCACCCCCTTATTCCAGATGGTGAACATCTCCATCACCCCTACAAGTTCCCTCATTAATCTCCAGTTAATCTTCCAATTAATCTCCATCCCTGTAAGCCATCCTTTTTCTGATTTCTTTTCAAATAGATAAATATTACCTGCGCTTGAATTTCCTATGAAGGAAATCATACTATTAGAAGAAGAACTTCAGACAAAGTAAATTTAACAGAGTTTAATTGAGCAAAGACTAATTCTGGAATGGAGGGCCCACAGGGTAGCCTAGTTCAGAGTGACTAGGCTGCCGCACCATCAGATTACATTATGAACAGAGAAAGGAATGTGTCATAGAAGACAGAAGTGAGGTACAGGTACAGAAACAGTGGGATTGGTTACAGCTTGGCATCTGCCTTGTTTGAACACAGTTTGAACATTGGCCACCTGTGATTGGCCAAAATGGATTGGTATAGGAGTAGGTTACAGTCTGTTTACATATCTAGTTAGAGTACAGTTCACTATGTACTGGGAAAACTTTTCGGCCTAACTTAACAATTCTACTCTTTTGGTCAGCTTCTCAATATTGACATCACTCTCAGCAACATAAAGAGACTTAATTTGGTCTCAAACCCCACTGGGAAAAAGCAGAGCAGTGGGTTTTGTAAGGTGGAAACAGGAAACAGAACACCAGAGGGAAAGGAAAACACCTATTGGTTATTTCAGGCTGCTTGTTCATAAGCCTTAGAGAGAACTACCTTATTATACTGGAGTCTCCCATTTTTAGGAGGAAAACAATTTGCTCTGTTCTGAGATCTATCTGCTTCCTTACAATCTTAGTTTGATTAGGTCGCATTTAGCTTAGTGACTTCATTTTGGTGTGGTGTGGTCTGTTGGGGCCTAGGGCGGGGGCTCAGTCTGGAGCAATGGCCTTCCATAATTTTGTTTGACAATACAATATGGACAGTTTTGTTTTTGACTTTTTTCACCCAATAAAATGTCTGTGAGATTCTTCCATGGTGCTGAGGTTATCAGTTTGTTTTTTTCTTATTAATGTACATCTCTGTTGTTTACCATTTAGGGTACTATAAATAATACAACTTTGACTATTTATAAAAAATTACTAGTGTGGATATATGCTTGTATGCTTTTTTCCTCTTTGGGAAAATATCCAGGCCTGGAATTTCTGGATCATTGTGTAGATATTTAATTTTATAATAAATTTTCAAGACTTTTTCTAAAGTTGTTGTACCGTTTTTACCTATTACCAGTAATGTATGAGTTGCAGTTGCTGCACCTATTTGCCTACATTTAGTGTTGTTTATATTTTTCACTTTAGCCACTTTCAGTTTCTGATGTCAAATTATGTTGAGCACCTTCCCAAATGCCTGTGGGGTATTTGTAGATCCTCCTTTAGGAAGTGTATGTTCAAGCCTTTTGCTCATTTTATTTATGTATTTCCATTTGTCTTTTCTATCATTAAGTAGGCATTGTTTATAGAATCTGGATATAAATTCTTACAAGAAATGCATTATCAGAATATTTTATCTTACTCTGTGGCTTTCTTATTCATCTCAACAGTGTATTTGTTCTAAATTAAGCTTTTTTTAAAAAAATTTTGGGATCATGGTAGACTCAAATGCAATTGTTAGAAGTAATACACAGAGATCGCATATACCCGTGTAGACTCTGCCAGTGGTAACACATTACAAGAGTATAATGCAATATCACAGCCAGGACACCAGCATCAGGGCATTCAAGACCAGAACATTTCCATCAGCACAAGGTCCCTGTGTTGCCCTTTAATTGTCATACCTACCTCATTTCCCTTGCCCCCATCCGTGGCCCTGGCAAACACTAATCCCTTCTCTATTTCTATACTTTTGTCATTTCAAGAATGTTATATAAAAGGAATCACACTATATGTGACCTTTTGGGATCACATTTTTGTCACTCAGCAAAATTCACTGCAAATATATGGAGGTTATTGCAGGTATCAATAGTTGGTTCCATTTTATTACTGAGTAGTGAACTGTGGTTTGGATGTATGACAATTTGTATACCATTCACCTTTTGAAGGACATCTGGGTTCTGTATTTAGCTTTTGGCTGTCATGACTAAAGCTGTTATCTAGGAAGGTTTCCATGTGAACATATGTCTTCATTTCTTTGGGATAAGTGCCCAAGAGTACAGTTGCTGGGTTGCATGGTAGTTGCATGCTTACTTTTATCAGAAACTGCCAATCTTGTTTCCAGCCTGTCTGTAGTACTCTACGTAGCCACCAGCAATGTGGGACTAATCCACTTTTTTTTTTTTTTTTTTTTTTTTTACATCCTCACCAGCATCTGGTGTTCTCACTGTTTTTTACTGTAGCCATTCCGATAGATGTGCAGTGATATCTCATGGTGATTTAATTTGTGATTCTCTAATGGTTAATGATATTGAACATCTTTTCATGTGTTGATTTGCCATCTGTAGGTCCTCTTTAGTAAAATGTCTGTTTATATCTTCTGCCCATTTTCTATTCGCATTATTTCTTTTGTACTACTGATTTGTGAGGATTCTTTGTATATTCTAGATGCAACTAGCATCTTTTTCAGATACTGTGGTTTGTCTGTATTTTCTCCTGATCTGTCCTTGTCTTTTCAGTCTCTCCATAGAGTTGAAGAACAGAAGTTTTTAATATTGATAAGGTTTAATTTGTCATTTTTCTTTTTTGCATCATGTTTTTGATGTCAGGTCTAAGAAACTTTGCCTGGCCCTACATTACAAATATTTTCTCCCATTTGTTTTGAAATGTTTTATGGTTCTACATTTAAGTTTATGATCCATTTTGATTTAATTGATAGAGAAGCTATGAAGATTAGGTAAATGTTTATTTTTTTGCCTTCTAGATATTCAGTTGTGCAGCATCATTTGTTTAAAAGTCTGTCTCTCCTCCACTGAATTTGTTTTTCACTTTTCTCAAAAGTCAGTTGGCTGTCCTTGTGTTGTTTTCCAGCTCTCTATTTTATGTCTTTGGTCCCTCTATGAATGCCATACTGTCTTTATTACTGTAGCTAGATAGTAACCTGGAAATCAGGAAGCACAGTTCCTCATTTTATTATTTTGCAGAATTGTTTTAGATATTCTAGTTCCTTTTTTCATATTATGTTTAGAATAATCTTATATATATATATATATATATATATATATCTATAATGAAATGTGCTGGTATTTGGACAACAATTGCATTAAACCTGTGTGTCTGGTGGTATAGATTTTACATTTTTACTATATTGAGTCTTTCATTCTATGGACATGGTATGTCTCCTCGTTTAATTCTGTCTTTTTTGGTTTCTGTTACCAGCATTTTATAATTTTCAGCATATAGATCATAATTTTTAGTTTATACCTAAGTATTTCATTTTCTTCAGAATGATTGTGAATGGTATTACATATTTCACTTTGGTTTCTACATGGTTATTATTTATAGAAATATGATTGATTTTGTGTGTTGATCTTAACTCGTTAGTTCTAGAAGGGGTGTGTGTGTGTGTGTGTGTGTGTGTGTGTTTGTGTGTACTTAGCTTCTTTGAGATTTCTTACATAGACAATAACATCATCTGCAAATAATAACAATTTTAGTTCTTTTCTTCCAGTACGTACATCTTTTACTTATTTTTATTAAGTGGTGAAGTCTTCCTATACTATGTTGAATAGGAGTGATGAGAGCAGACATCCTTGATTCATTACCAAGTTTAGGGAAAAATTCTTTTGCCTTTAACTGTTAAGTATGATATTATATGTAGGTTTTAAAAAAAACTTCTTAAATAAGATTGAGAAAATTCCTCTCTATTCCTAGTTTGGTGAGTGTTTTTGTTTTTTTTGTTTTTTTTTTTAAATCATGAATGTTGGATTTTTGTCAGATGTTTTCTCTGCCTCAATTGATAGATCACCTAATTTTTTTCTTTATCCCATTGGTATGGTAGATTACATTTATTTATTTTTTTTCTGAATGTTGAACCAGCCTTACATGCCTAGAAGATATTCCACTTGGTTGCATATAAATTATTTTAATACATTACTGGATTTGATTTGCAAACATTTTGTTGAAGATTTTTGGGTCTATGTTATGAGAGGTATTGGTCTAAAGTTTACTTTTTTGTATTCTTTTTCAGGATTTTCTATCAGGGTAATAATAGCCTCCAAGAAATGAATTGGAAAATGTTTCTTTCTCTTCTATTTTCTGGACAAAAGTGTGTACATTGGTGTTAATTCTTCTTTATATGTTTGGAAGAATTCACCAGTGAAATCATCTGGATCTGGAGAATTTTTCTGGAGAGCTTTTATTTTATAAATTCAGTTCCTTTAGTTGGTTATGGGACTGTTCAGACTGGCTATTAATATTTTACTTTGGCTGAATGTTAGTAGTTTATAGTTCTCCAGGAATGGGTTTAGATTTTTTAGGTTGTTAGATTTGTGAGTTTAAAGTTGTTCATAGTATTATTTTTTTTAATGACTTCAAGATCTGCTATGATATCATCGTTGGTGTTGAAGATTTGTGTCTTCTCTCTTTTTGTTTCTTTTAGTCTTGCTAGAAGTTTATCATTTTTTTTCCTCAAAGAACCAGCTTTCTTATCATTTTATTTTTTTTTGTATTTTCTCTCTCTCTTTTTGATTCTGCTCTTACCTTTATTATTTCTTTAAATTTATTTTAATTTTCTTTTCCTTTTTTGAGGTAGGAAAGTGGGTTATTGATTTTAGGCTTTTTCTCATTTCTAATGTAAGCATCTTAGTGCTATAAATTTTCCTCTCAACACTTCTTTAGCTGCATCTTGCACATATTTTGATATATTTTCATTTGTACTGTTTTATATATTTTTTATTTAATTCCAGGCTTTGACTTGTATATTTTTAAAAATTGTGTCATTCAGTTTCTAGGTCTTAGATTTTCCTGTTGTCTTTTGGTTTTGTTTTCTAGTTTTATTCTATTAGTACTATGGCCACAGGATATACTCTGTATAAATTTAAATTTGTTCAGGTTTGTTTACTAGTCCAGGATGTATTCTTCTTGATTAGTGGTCTGTAAGCACTTGAGAAAAAAAAATAAAACAAGACACCCACACACACACACACACACACACACACACACACACACACTAGGTGTTATGTCTACTGTATAATGTAATTTTTTTCCCACCTTGTGGTATTGGCATTTGAAAAAACTGTTCAATAATTCAAAGGGATATATTGTGGAATTTTAGACTGTCAGGAAAGTTTACTGTAGAATTATGCCTGTAAGGAGAAAGCATAATAGCTCACTGCTTATAAGATTGTTTTATGCTTTGAAGAAATAATGTTACTTAAGGAAAAATATTCTCAAGGAAAAAATGCCCACAATCGTCAGTGAACTGTTGAGTCTCATTTACTTAATTGCTCAGGTATGCAGGGCCTTCCTGTTTACTAATAATGTTTACTTTTCCTTCTTATTGGGAAGGAAACTAAAGTACAGCTTAATGGTTAAAAATTATGCACCTAGATTATTGATTCCATTATATATTTAGACAGTACATTTTTCTTTCTTGAATAATAGAAATGTCAGCCACTATTTAATTTTCCTTTTTTTTTCCCAGAGTAATTTTTACTAGATCTGATTACATAATTAGATTTGACATACCAACTGGGTATACTTGATAAGAAAATGAGAATTAAAATGTTTCAGAGTAAAATTATTTAAGCACTCTTGCAAATCTTTATTTTAGATAATCAAGATGATTTCTATTTTTGGCTTTGTTTTTAAAATAATCTACTGGGATATTTAAATTTTAACTTCTCATCAAATTAAGTTGTTTTAGTTTACTTAATCTGTACATTTCATGTCTTTGACAAAAGTTTATTTTTTTTAAATAAAATTTATGATTTGGAATTATCCAATTATCTAATTCCAGATGTTAATTTTGAAAGATATTAATTTCCAAAGTGTTAATTTTGCACTTCTGTGAAAATCACATATACTGCATGAATCTTAACTGCTAATTTAACAGCTGCTCTGTGTGGATGTCCAATGGATATTTCAGACATCATAAGTTCAACACTGAGCTCTTGTTCTTTTCCTCTGAGCCAGTTCCTTCCATCATGAGTTCCCATTTCAGGAAATGACAACTACGTCTTTCTGTTTTCTTGGGCCAGAAATCTTGGTTTGGTCACTGATGCTTCTTTTTCTCTTATGCTTCACCCTATATCTATAAATTCTAACATAGACCCCAGGTCTTATCACCTATTGCCACCTTTACTGCAAACGGTTTACCAAATGACCATAATTTCTTGTCTGGAACAACAAAATGACCTCCTGAATGGTCTCCCAGCTTCAGCCCAGGTAGCCTAATCCCAGCAGAGTTGAGTGTGGAGTGAGCAGTGAGCCAGTGAAGTCAGAACGTATCACACTTTGCTCAACATTCTCCACTGGCTTCCCTTATAAGTCCAGAGTCCTTTAGACTTCTTCCTCTTACTTTTTACCCTCGTCTATCTGCACCCCTCATTCACTGCACTTCATCCACCCTGGTCTCGCTACTGGTCTTAGAACACACTGGACTGACTCCCCCATCGGTGACTTTGTACTTGCTTTTCTTGCTGTCAGGATGCCTGAGTGCATGACTCCCTTCCTCAGCTCCTTCCCTTTCTTACTCAGATGTTCCCTTCTCAGTGAGGCCTTTTTTTTTTCTTTTTATTGTACTTTAGGTTATGGGGTACATGTGCAGATCATGCAGGATTGTTACATAGTTACACGCATGGCAATGTGGTTTGCTGCCTCCGTACCCCTGTCACCTATATCTGGCATTTCTCCCCATGTTATCCCTCCCCAACCTCCCCACACCCCACTGTCCCTCCCCGGCTCCACTGAACAGACCCAGTATGTGATGCTCCCCTCCCTGTGTCCCTGTGTTCTCATTGTTCAACACCCACCTATGAGTGAGAATATGCGGTGTTTGATTTTCTGTTCTTGTGTTGGTTTGCTGAGAATGATGGTTTCCAGATTCATCCATGTCCCTACAAAGGACATGAACTTATCATTTTTATGGCTGCATAGTATTTCATGGTGTATATGTGCCACATTTTGCTTGTCCAGTCTATCATCGATGGCATTTGGATTGGTTCCAGGTCTTTCTTATTGTAAACAGTGCCGCAATGCACATACTAGTGCATTTGTCTTTATAATAGAGCGATTTATAATCCTTTGGGTATATACTCAGTAATGGGATTGATGGGTCAAATGGAATTTCTATTTCTAGGTCCTTGAGGAAGCACCACACTGTTTTCCACAATGGTTGAATTAATTTACACTCCCACCAACAGTGTAAAAGTGTTCCTATTTCTCCACATCCCCTCCAGCATCTGTTGTCTCCAGATATTTTAATGATCACCATTCTAACTGGTGTGAGATGGTATCTCAATGTGGTTTTGATTTGCATTTCTCTAATAACCAGGGATGATGAGTATTTTTTCTTATGTTTGTTGGCCTCATATGTGGCTTCTTCTTTTTTTTATTGTATTTGGGCTCTGGGGTACATGTGCATGTCCTATATCCTGCAGAATTGTTGCATAGGTACATACATGCCATTGTGGTTTGCTGTCTTCATCCTCCCACCCCCAGTCACCTACATCAGGCATTTCTACCAGTGTTATCCCTCCTCATTCCCCCCGCACCCCCCTCCCTGCTGTCCTTCCCCTCCCCTCCACCCCACAGCCTAGCCCTGTGAGTGTTATTCCCTTCCCTGTGCCCAAGTGTTCTCATTGTTCGTCACCTGCCTATGAGAGAAAACATGAGGTGTTTGGTTTTCTGTTCTTGTGTCAGTTTGCTGAGAATGATGGTTTCTAGGTTCATCCATGTCTCTACAAAGGACACATACTCATCGTTTTTTATGGCTGCATAGTATTCCATGGTGTATATATGCCACATATTTTTTTGTCTAGTCTGTCATCAATGGGCATTTGGGTTGGTCCCAGGTCTTTGCTATTGTAAACAGCTCTTCTTGTTGCATTGATTGTTTTACCATTATGTAATGCCCTTCCTTGTCCCTTTTGTTCTTTGTTGGTTTAAAGTCCGTTTTATCAGAGACTAGGATTGCTATCCCTGCTTTTTTTTGCTCTCCATTTACTTAGTAAATCTTCTTCCATCCCTTTATTTTGAATTTATGTGAGTCTTTGCATGTGAGTTGGGTCTCCTGAAGACAGCACACTGATGAGTCTTGACTTTTTATCCAGTTTGCTAGTCTGTGTCTTTTGATTGGGACGTTTAGGGCATTTAGGGCATTAGACAGTTAATATTGTTATGTTTGAATTTGATCCTGCCATTTTGTTACTGGCTGGTTGTTTTGCCCGTTAGTTAATGTGGCTTCTTCAATTCATCATTGTTCTTTACCATTTGGTACGTTTTTGCAGTGACTGGTACTGGTTGTTCCTTTCCTTGTTTACTATTTCCTTCAGTAGCTCTTGTAAGGCAGGTCTTAAAGCGATGAAATCTCTCAGCAATTGCTTGTCTGTGAAGGATTTTATTTCTCCTCACTTATGAAGCTTAGTTTGGCCGGATGTGAAATTCTGGGTTGAAAGTTCTTTTCTTTAAAGATGTTGAATATTGGCCCCCACTCTCTTCTAGCTTGCAAGGTTTCTGCTGAGAGATCCACTGTGAGTTTGATGGTCTTTTCTTTGTGAGTGACTCAACCTTTCTCTCTGGCTGCCTTTAGGATTTTTTTCCTTCATTTCAACCCTGGTGAATCTGACAACTATGTGCATTGGGGTTGCTCTTCTTGAGGAGTATGTTTGTGGTATTCTCTGTATTTCCTGGATTTGAATGTTGGCCCGCCTTGTTAGGTTGGGAAAGTCCTCTTGGATATTATCTTGAAGAGTGTTTTCCAACTTGGATTCATTCTCCCTGTCACATTCAGTTATGCCAATCAAGCGTAGATTAGGTCTTTTCACATAATCCCATAGTTCCTGAAGGCTTTGTTCATTTTTTTTTTCACTAATCTTGCCTTCTCATTTTATTTCATTGATTTCATCTTCTATTTCTGATATCCTTTCTTCTGCTTGAAAGTTGTATATGCTTCATGAAGTTCTCGTGCTGTGTTTTTGAGCTCCATCAAGTTGTTTATGTTCTTCTCTAAGCTGGTTATTCTAGTTAGCATTTCCTCTAACCTTTTTTCATGGTTCTTAGTTTCTTTGCATCGGGTTAGAACATGGTCTTTTAACTCAGAGAAGTTTGTTATTACCCAGCTTCTGAAGCCTGCTTCTGTCAATTCGTCAGATTCATTCTGTGTCTTTTTTTGTTCCCTTGATGGTGAGGAGTTGTGATCCCTGGGAAGAGAAGAGGTTTTCTGTTCTTTGATGGTTTCATCCTTTTTGCACTGTTTTTTTTCCCATTTTTGTGGATTTATCTCCCTTTAATCTTTGAAGTTGGTGATCAAAGGAAGGGTCTCTGAGTGGACATTTTTTCTGTTGAGGTTTGAGCTGCATCTTATTTGGCCTATAGAGGCCGTTGCTGGGCTCTCTCTGGTTCAGTCAGGTTGTTGGGTGGGTGGTCCTTCCCTGGAGTTTGTTTGCAGGTGAGATTGGCCCTGCCTTCCCAATGGCATCTCTCCTTCCTTAGCTGGATCTTCCTGATTGGGGTCAAGCTGGTGTATTTGCTGCCAAGCTCTCTAGCAAGGGCTTCAGTTTGAGTTCTGTGGAGGTAAGGCCTGCTAGGCCTTATGGTCTGTTTCCCTGCTTTCAATGCTGCCTCCCTCTATGGGACGGTCTGTCATGCTGGTGTTAGTCCAACCTCCTGCCCAGGTCTCTGTAACAACTTGTTGCACCTGGTGGTAGCCACTGCTCAAATTCGCATTAACTATCCAAGGCACCCCACCATCTGGCAGGGCTCTCATGGACCGTGGGTTGGAGGAGGGATGAGGTAAGCACAGGATCTGAATCAGAGCACCGAGGAGGTTAAGTCCTGCGACCCTCTGAGCCGGCTGCACATTTCAGGTGGGGATGCGCCCCCCCACCCCCCATCTTAATTTGCCCCCATAGGCGGCTCTCACCCTGTGGCTCCTTCCCTAGGCCTATTTTCAGTGCCCTGTCAGTCCCACAGAAACGAACTTGGCACCTCATTTGGAATCGTGAAGTCTTCTAGCCCTCTGCATCTCGTTCGCTGGGAGCTGCATTCTGATCCTGGCTTCTCTTGGCCACCTTGGCTGGCCTCATGTATGTCTTCTTTTGAAAAGTGTCTGTTGATATCCTTCACCCACCTTTGGATGGGTTTGTTTGTTTTTTTCTTGTAACTCTGTTTCAGTTCTTTGTAGATTCTGGATATTAGCCCTTTGTCAGATGGGTAGCTTGCAAACTTTCTTTCCCATTCTGTTGGTTGCCAGTTCACTCTAATGATTGTTTCTTTTGCTATACAGAAGCTCTGGAGCTTAATTAGATCCCATTTGTCTATTTGGGCTTTTGTTGCCAGTGCTTTTGGTATTTTGGTCATGAAGTCCTTGCCTATGCCTATGTCCTGAATGGTTTTACCTAGGTTTTCTTCTAGGGTTTTTATGTTGTTAGGTCTTATGTTTAAGTCATTAATCCATCTGGAGTTAATTTCAGGGTAAGGTGTCAGGAAGGGGTCCAGTTTCTGCCTTCTGCACATGGCAAGCCAGTTTTCCCAACACCATTTATTAAAAAGGGAAAATCCTTTCCCCATTGCTTGTTTTGGTGAGGCTTGTCAAAGATCAGATGGTTGTAGATGTGTGGCGCTGCCTCCGAGGCCTCTGTTCTGTTCCATTGGTCTATATCTCTGTTTTGGTACCAGTACCATGCTGTTTTGATTACTGTAGCCTTATAATATAGTTTGAAGTCAGGTAGTGTGATGCCTTCAGCTTTGTTCTTTTTGCTTAGGGTTGTCTTGGCTATGTGGGCTCTCTTTTGGTCCTATATGAGGTTTAAAGTGTTTTTTTCCAGTTCTGTGAAGAAGATCAATGGTAGCTTGATGGGGATAGCATTGAGTTTATAAATTACTTTGGGCAGTATGGCCATTTTCACGATATTGATTATTCCTACCATGAGCCTGGAGTGTTTCTGCATCTGTTTGTGTCCTCTTTTATTTCCTTGAGCAGTGGTTTGTAGTTCTCCTTGAAGAGGTCGTTTACGTCCTTTGTTAGTTATATTCCTAGATATTTTATTCTCTTTGTAGCAATTGCGAATGGGAATTCACTCATGATTTGGCTCTCTGTTAGTCTGTTATTGGTGTATAGGAATGCTTGTGATTTCTGCACATTGATTTTGTATCCTGAGACTTTGCTGAAATTGCTTATCAGTTTCAGGAGATTTGGGGCTGAGAGGATAGGGTCTTCTAAATATACAACATGTTGTCTGCAAATAGAGACAATTTGACTTCCTCTTTTCCTAATTGAATACCCTTTATTTTTTTCTTGCCTGATTGCTCTGGCGAGAGCTTCTAATACTATATTGAATAGGAGTGGTGAGAGAAGGCATCCTTGTCTAGTGCCAGGGAGTGCTTGCAGTTTTAGCCCATTCAGTATGATATTAGCTGTAGGTTTGTGGTAAATAGTTTTTATTATTTTGAGATACCTAAAAGACATCTACAGAAATCTCTACCCCAAATCCACAGAATATACATTCTTCTCGGCACCACATTGTACCTACTCTAAAATTGACCACTTAATTGGAAGTAAATGACTCCTCAACAAATGCAAAAGAACAGAAATCATAACAACAGTCTCTCAGCCCACAGGGCAATCAAATTAGAACTCAGGATTAAGAAACTAACTCAGAACCACACAGCTTCATGGAAACTAAACAACTATCTTTTGAATGTCAACTGGATAAACAATGAAATGAAGGCAGAAATAAAGAT